>CAWTZC010000892.1:1800000-1980000 GCA_963919715.1 Microtus obscurus | reverse complement strand
TTAGTAGAGTAAAAAAAAAATCTTTTGGGAATCTTGTTTAAGTTTATAATTAAGCATGTCTCATAGATGAATCAACATAGATTACCCCAAAAAAACCAGTGTTGTATGTATAACAAGCAAAGGAACAAACTGGTAAATCACAACAGAAATAAGATCTTGTAAAGGAAGAAGACCATTTTAACAACAGACTCATTTGTTGTTATAAAATGAAATGATGACATCACTGCACTAAAACAAGACAAAACCTGCATCAGGGTAAAAATACCATAAGTAATTAAAAATAGACAGTGTTGTAAAATATCTTGTCACTACACATAGAGAGTTACATATGTCTTAAACTCTTGAATAATACTTTGACACACACAGAAGAAATACAGCTTAAGGGGCTGCTGAACATTCCTGCAGATATCTGGTCTACCTCTGGATATGGGTATGCCAGGTACATTACTGTCATTCTAGGCTGAAAAGGAAAGGTTATTATTTAGAGATGTTCATTATTTAAAGAAGTAGAAGAAACACATAATGAAAAGGACTGTCATGAAGGTAGGAATGAGGACATAAGAAGTTGGCCCAATAAGAGACCGTGTGGCCAGGAGAGAGTGGGAGAGAGGAGAGAGGAGGAGAAGGAAGAAAGATGGGTGGAAACGATCAAAGCATGGAATATGCAGACATAGAAATAACCATGGTAAATATGATTAATTTATACATGGAATATGTGTTAATAGTCATAGAACCAAAATGAGGTTAGCAAATGCTTGACTTTTCCACTGAATCTTTTAATTTCTGACTAGATAGCTCAGGTAACGAGTCACAGTTGAAAAGTTTTTTTCAGTTCGGCACTCTGAGGCTGAACGTTGGTTCTGATTGAGGCTTGGTGATGAATTTCTGGCATCATGTCTGCAAGCTAATTCCTGAGTGTACCTGCAAAGTGCTATGTGTCTGTGAGGGATACTATCCATGCTATCATCAGAGAATTGAGATGACAGTTAACTAAGTTACCACTAAATTCTTTTGTTCTCTTGTCCATTCTTCACTATCTTTCTGTAGGCACACATTTCCCTGTCCTGACTGCCTGCTCCCAAAGAAACACACTGACCCAATAGCTCAGGCTTATTGCTAACTAGCTCTTATAACTTAACCCATTTCTTTTCACCTATGTGCTGCCCCAAGGCTTGTAGCTTTTACCTCTATTTCCTTTAGTGTGTCTGACTAGTTCTATGTCTAGCTGACGATTCCTCTGACTCTGTCTTTCCTTATCCCATCATTCTCAGTTTGACTTTTCCACCTAGCTTTATCCTGTTCAGCTATTGGCCAGCCAGCTTGTTTATTAAGCCAATCACAACACATATTCACACAGCATACAGAAGAATTATCCACAGAATCTTTCTCTCCAGTTTCTTGCTCGGTTGTCTTGTTTATAACCCCAAGTTAAAACTTGAAGCCCATTGGTTGACATTTGTTCTGACTTGGTTTCTCTTGCTTTGATAAACACCAGGACCAAAAGGAAGAAACGGTTTACTTCATCTTACAGGTTATAGTTCATCATGGGGGAAACCAAGGCAGAAGCCCAAGGCAGGAATCTGAGGCTGAAACCACGAAAACACTCCTCACTGGCTTGCCCCCAGGCTCACATTCAGCTACCTTCCTAAACAGACCACTTCTACCTTTCTTTCTTTTCTTTTATTTTCTTTCTTTCTTTCCTTTCTTTCTTTCTTTCTTTCTTTCTTTCTTTCTTTCTTTCTTTCTTTCTTTCTTCCTCTCTTTTTTTTGTTTGTTTTGAGACAGTTTCTCTGTAGCTTTGGAGCCTGTCCTGGAACTAGCTCTTCTAGACCAGGCTGGCCTCAAACTCACAGAGATCAGCCTGCCTCTGCCTCCCGAGTGCTGGGATTAAAGCTGTGCACCACCACCACCTGGCCCGCCCCCACCTTTCTAGAAATGATAATGCCCGTGGTAGGATAGCTCTCCTGCATCAATAAACAAACAAGACAACGCCCCACAGTCGTGACAACAGGTCAATATGTTAGAAGCAATTCTTTAAGAAGGTACACTCTTCTAGGTGTGTCAAGTTGCAAACAAAATCAGCCTTTTGCTGTTGTTGTTGTTAGAAATTAAGATTCTCCTAGATAAAGGTTGGAGTTATTAATGTGAATCTAACTTTTGGAATCTCTTGTCCTAGTTTGGGCTGGATTATGTGGAGAATTCCAGGCGGGGGGCCAGGGAGTGTCACCAGAGCAGCAGAGTTTGCCTTCAGATGATGAACACTCAGGGATGATGGAGAGAAGCGATGACCTCTGAGACCTCTCTCCTTACACAGTCAGCTTTCACACCTCTAGTTCCAGGACTTCTTCACACACCTTGAGAGTTTTAGGGGCAGTAATACGTAGATAAAGAACTTAAAAAGATGCCAGGAAGAAGAATGCCACAAATAGTACCCAAATAATAAAAAACAATAACAATGTTACAGTTTTGAGATGGGAAGGCGGTTTATTATGCATTAAAATCAAAGAACTATGGAAATGATCTCCTTTATTCAGAGATTAACACAGTCCAGTGGGACTGCTGGCCATCTTGAGTTGTTGGCTGCTTCATATCAAATGTTTTATAGGACTTGGTAGTGCTCCAGCACTTGGGAGGTGAGGGCTGGAGGTCACTCTCTGCCGCTATAAGGCAAGTTCTGTGTGACACGAATCGTACACATCAGCTGTCAGGAAGAGTGGTACCTCTTACTCATCTGTGATATAGACAACGCTTTCGTCAACTGTTAAATAATTCAACATCCGAAGCTCCTCACGTGAGTGACTTTACAATCAAAAGATGTTGATGCTCCTGGGACTGTAATGGATATCGAGCAGTTATCAGCGTGGATGAGGGGTAAAGAAAGCCATTTTGGATTCTCCTCATATTTATTATCTAGTAAATGTTATTTACTTTCTAGTTTGCATAATCTTTATGATATTATATGCTACCACAATTCATTAAATTAAGGATTGCAAAGCTTGCCTAGGGGTACATGCTGCTTTGGGTCTTGCTCTACTATTCAGCATCTAAGTATTCTTTCTTTTCTTTGTCTCTTTGCTATTCAACATTTAAAAAATCCTTCCTCTCTTCTGGTAATCCCCTAGCATGTGGGCATTGCTCCCACTGTGGAGCCAAAGGGCCAAACAGTGCTTCTTCCTGCCTCATTGCAGCTAGAATAGCAGTTACCAAAACCATAGCAGGACACAGGGTATTGTGGAATGCTTTTTAAAAATTCAACCTCTGGGTCCCATATCCAGAATTTAATAATTTCCAATGGAGTTTTCAGATAGTTGGAGACCATACTGTAGAAACCACAGAGCTAGAATTTAGACACATGTCTGAGGACAGTCAGAGATACAGCAGTCAAACAGAGAACAGTGGAGAATTATCTGTGCACAGCTCAATGCCAGGTTCCAGCTATGACAACACGAAGTTCAAGGAAAGGACAGACATGGAAGCAGGGGTCAAGCCCATTGCTTTGGAAGATCTCACCTCTCTCATTCCTGTTTTTCCCTGATCCTCTTTTCCTTTTCCTGTAAATTCTGTAAGATCTCCAAGTGCTTTTGCAAAATTATCTTTCTAAATAACCTGGGCCATTTCTGTTGCACGCATCTAGGAACCCAGACTGAAAGAATTATGATGTCTTTATCACACCCCTCCCCTCAAGGCTTAGGGAATCTATGTGAACGACAGGTCAGAAAGGACATGAGATCCAGAGGCTGTGGACGACTTTCAGGAAACAGCATTTTCCAGAGACAACAGGTCACCTTTGAAATCACAGAGACAGGACAGCATGCATAGGACCCGCTCAAGCTCAAGCCAGACAAAACCCCAGCATGGAGAAGGGAGGGGGGACATAAAGTCCCACCCCAGCCAAGAAGCCATTCCCAACTGATAACTTTTGGATGGAGGAAATAAGCTTTATTCAAGGGAGTAACACTGAGCATATAAATCACACTGCAGGGCAGACCTCACGCTCGGAGTAGGTGGCCAGTACAAAACAGATTCCATGTTTTTGTTTTTGTTGAAAGACAGAAAAAAAAACATGAAGTTGGGTGGGTAGGGATTTCGGAGAGGATCTGGAAAGATTGGGGAAGGAGAAATAGTATGTCAAAATTTATTGTATAAATTTCCCAAAGAATAAATAAAAGCATAAACTAAAAGAATTTATCCATGAACAAGTTAGGACTTGAACTGTTATCAATCAGTGGTCTCAAAAACTCAGCTATGAGAACGTAATTACAGTGACTGAGGAGTACTTACAGAGGAGAAAAGAAAACTGCCCAACCTGGTCGTGGTGATAAAAGCCATCGTATAGTAAAGACAAACTAGGTTCATTCCTATTTATGACCAAACCTCTGTTCCTTAAAGATTAGGCTGTGCCCTACCTGTACCCTTAACTACAAATGGTTCTGTACGGCCTGTTCCAGGAAATTGGAACCTTGCCTTTGTTTCAAAAAGTTATGACGGTCTTGCAACCGTAGATTTGTTTCAAAAGATTATTATAACCGCCTGTTGTGAATACCTAGTTATGACTGCCTTGCTATGTTCTGCTTCTATAATCCCACCTATTTGTCTGCCAAACCCCTTATTTGGAAACTCCTTATCCTTAAGCTATAAAAGCCCCATGTCTAATACTGTTCTCTTGAACCCTACCTTTGGGGAAGCAGCCCATGTCCATAATAAAAAGCTTGCTTTAATGAATTGCTTGCTTGGCCATGATGGTTTGGGTAGGTGGCCTTTCTTCACAGGATATTAGGAATGTCGTTTTGGGGTGTTAAATGTAGCCACCAGCAGGTGCAAACCGAGATCTAGATGAGCTTGTGTCAGGAAGGAAATGCACAGGTTAGTCTTCAGTTCCGTCTCTCCTAGACATTCCCGACTTTACGTATCACCCTGAAGATTTTAAAGCAATGCTCCATAATCTACAGTTTTGTCACCGAGTACTGATGTTTGAATTCAGAGCCTCACACTTGCTGAGCAGGTGGTCAGCCACTGGGTCACCCTCCCAGATGAAAATGTTAAAACTAATTCTTTGTCACATATATATAGAAATGTACAGAAATCTTAAATAGGGAAAGACTTTCTAGAACACTCTCTTTAAATATATTTCAATCTTTTTTTTATTCATGTGTATGTCTGTGTGAGTGTATGCCACAGATAGGTAAGAACATGTCAGAGTCCCTTGATCTGGAGTAATAGGGGTTTGTGAGCCTCCTGAGTAGGGTGCTGGGTTCCAAGCTCAGGTCCTCTGGAAAAGCAATAAGTGCCCTTAACAGCGGAGCCCTCTCTCCATTCTCAGAAGGCTTCAACAGCTGCAGGAGGATAGGTTTGCAAGGTAGAAGACCAAAACAGGCAAACGAGCCAGGATGCTGCAGGCTCACTGGAGCAAGAGGTGGTACTCCCTTCAGGGCACAGAAGTCCTCTCTAACCTCCATAGTTGGCATTTTCTTTGGGTTGCTAAGCAGGTCCCAAATAAAAACATGGAGACTTATTATTAATTATAAATGACCAGCTTTAGCTTAGTCTTGCCTGACTAGCTGTCTTTAACTAAATTTAACCTGCATCTATTCATCTATGAAGGACTTTTTACCTTTTGTTCATTCTGTATGTTCTACATTCCTGCTTCCTCTGTGCCTGTCTGTCTGGCCCCTGGCATCTCCCTGATGTTTCTTTTTCTTTCTTCTTTGAGCCTCAGTTCCTCTCCTATTTACTCCCCCTCCCCCTGCCCAGATGTCCTACCTAAACCTCCTCCCTAACTATTGACTGTTCAGCTTCTTATTAGATCAATCAGGTACCTTAGGCAGGTAAAGTGAAAAAAAAAAAAAGCAACACATCTTTACATAGTTAAAATTCTTTAACAAGTTGTTAGGAATTTTTCCTAACGTGAGCTCTCTGCCAACGCAAATCCCAATCAAGCCAAATTTAAAAATCCAGGTTTAATGGGATGTCTGTGCTCTTGAGTGGCCCTGAGGGTGAACTGGGAGGCCAAGAATGCAACCACCAGGAGGAAGGAAAAGAGACCACGTGTCTCTCCTTTGGGAGCTCACATAAATACCCAGTGGGAGTGGTCAGGACCTAGCATGCTGGGATTTGGAGTCCAGACCAAAGCAACTCCCAGGTCAGGGAGGCTGGGATGGATGCTAGGGGCTGGGGACTACGCCCCCAACTTAACATTCCAGACTCTTTGGATATAGGGGTGACAGGAAATTGAAGTGATAATTATGACAAACATTTAGGCTCTCTTAGAAAAATGGGGCTTTGACTCAAGTCTGGCTACTTCATGCGGGTATAGGGCGACATGGGGAAGGGGAGAACTAGATGTTGTTGAGTCCATGCTCAGCTAGAGGTGTGGCTGGAAAGGCATCTCATGTACTGGCATCCCGGAGACATCAGCCATCTGTTCCTTGGGGGAGGTGAGAAGGCAGGTGTCTAGGAAGGAAATATTCTTATTACCAAAGATGATTGTACCAAGATGAGGAGCATTGCCCTTCATTGTGGCATCCTGGAAAACCAGAGGGTGGAAGTTCCTGTCTGTTGGACAGACCAAGTGTCCGGAGTAGGTGCCTGCTTGAGCCTGGAGAGATGGTACCAGCATGGGTGTCCCAAGAGCTTGGCAGCTGAGGGGGTGGTGAGGATTACTGTATGAGGTGCTGTCCATTGAGGCTGAATAGACCTAGGAGTTAACTTTTTGAGGAGTACTCTGTCCCCTGGGGAGAGCGGGGCAGCTTTAGGGACATTTGGGTCCACTGGTGTGGTGGCAGGGAGACAACTGTCAGCGTGTGAACGGAGAAGGGGACCTAAAAGAGAGAGGTAGAGTAAAGGAATTTGAACTGAGAGGTGATGGTTAAGGTAAAAGGGCCTGCCACAAAGCAGCTCAAAAGGGTTCAGGCCCATAGGGGAACTTGGGGTGGCCCTGAGGTGAGTAAGAGCAATGGGGAGAAGGGAGGGCCAAGATAACCTGAGTTCAATGGAGAGCTTGGTTAGTTGTTGTTTGATGAGTCCATTGGCCCTCTCCACCTTTCCCAAGGATTGTGGGTGGTAAGGGATGTGGAATTTCCAGGAGATGTTGAGAGCCTCTGACATGAGCTCCATGACCCTGGAAGTTAAGGCTGACCCATTGTCCACCTGGATGGTCCGTGGGACACCAAACCGAGGAATGATGTGGTCCAGGAGTACCTGAGCCACCACATCTGCTGTTTCCCTGGAGGCCGGAAACACTTCTATCCATCTTGTAAAAGTGTCCACAACTGTTAAGAGATAACCGAGTTTTTTTATGAGTAGGCATATGAATGAAATCAATCTGTCAATCTTCCCCCAGTTGGTGTCCGCAAAACTGGTGTAGAGACTGATGTATGTGGAGAGCCCCTTGTGGGTTGGCCTGGGCATACGTGTGGCAGGAGTGATCCTGTAAAATATGATCTCGGAGATGGATGGGGTCAAAAACTTTGGGGTCTATGTGTAAGATTTGGTGGATGTCTGAAATGATTGACAGTGCCTGGTCTTGAGGAAGGGTGAGACAGTTATTTAAATAGAACCATCCACCCTTTGTTTTTGTGCCCCCCCCCCTTTTTTTAAGCTTGTCCCTCTCTTTAGGTTGGTAACAGGACTGATAGCAGGGAGTTAAGAACAAAATATGTTCTGATGTGCTGATGTCTGCCTTTAGACGTTGCTCCCTAGGTAGAGCGGGATGAGTGATACCAGAGATAATTTGTTCCTGGAAGAATAACTTCATCTTGAGATACAGACACGAGCGGTGACATTTAAATCAGACGTCTACAGGATGTTGAGGAGCCACGGACTAAAGCTGCCCACACAGGAAGGCAGAAGAGTTACACGTGAGGGGGTGGCCTGGGGAGTGGAGGAACAGGGATTAGTTTTGAGGTCCTGTAACTGCAGTGGACTTGAAATGTTCTAGAAACCGGAGGCTGGAGGAACTGGAACTGAGCAAGGTGAGAAAGTTAGAGGAGAGGCAGAAGGCACAGGTAAGTTTGACCTCGTGCAACAGGACAGGCATGCTGCACCCTTGCCTCTCTGAGATCAAAACTGCCCTCCAGACCAAGGTGAGGCAGAGGTTCCTGGGAAGAGCCACAAAGGCTGAAGAGTTTGGAAAACAAGTGAGGGCTGTCGGCTAACCTCAGTCACAGACACTGGAAAGAAGTGTGTTCCCAGCCTTCCTTCTTCTCCCACAGCGCCGTGCTGAGGGACTCTCATGTCCTCTGTGCACAGAGAAGCACAAGTATTAGCTCCTCAACTTTTTATGAGCAAGGGTTATTTAGATCAATAATTACGCCTGAAGATCTTCACAGCCAAAGAAGCGTAATGATGAGACGAGGAGCACTGGCGACGGTGTGCTTGGGTATCGCCTGGCTATGGTGAGCGGGCTGACTCTTAGCAGTTCCCCGCATGCGCAGCAATGGGTATCCTGACAGAATGCCCCCTTTTACAGCCTCTCTGTGCTGAGTGGGCTTTATGCCATGTATAACACACATTACAGAGCTGGGTTGTTAAAACAGAAGTCCCAACATAATCTAGCCTGTGCATATGAACACAAGTAAACCAGACAGAACGCCAAATGTGGAAACCTCCCTTTGATACTCTAGTCCCTTGCCAGCCACTCCTGTCTATTATCCATCTATTAAACCAGTTGCCAGGCAAGCTCTGACACTGTGTAAGATGCTGGAGAGAGAACAAAGGGAACTTACAGAAATGGATGCATGTGGAGACCAACTTCTACTGAAATTACTGACGTTTACTTTTAATTATTTTAAATGCCAAGCAATTTGTTCTAACAGGAACCCATCACCAGCTCTTCATAATCTTCAGAGACAAACAAAAAGGGGGAAGTGGTCAGTGCTGTGCTGTTCTGTTCTTTAATTTTGCTTTTTGGAGGAAAAACCCTTCTTGGTTTGAACAGATGAAGAACTATCTAGGAATTGAGACCTTTCCATATTCATGAGCCAAGTGGAAGCTTCCCTGGCTCCAAATTCAGATGTCCAACCACTGCTTAGCAAAACTAGTTCATGAAGCAGGGCATTGTGGATTCTAAATAGACACAAAAAGCTTTGTGATTTGTGCAGTTCTCACGGACACTCATTAAATTTATTGTGATAATTTCCTTTATATAGAAAAGAACCAGATTAGGACCTGATCGCAGATCAGCACAATATAAATGCCGAGTGCTGAGCTGTGGGCAACATGTGATTGGACACAGGATTTGTAGTTATTTTTGCTTTGTTGTATTTGTTACAAGGACAGCAAGGGGTAACGAGGTTCTCTTCGCTTCTGCAGGGGGCCTAAGATAGCTGTCAGCTGGGCAGAGATGGACCAATGGCTGCCAGACCCAGAAGAGCTGATTCAAGCAGTTTCTCAGCTACTGTGAACGGCAGATGTCAGCATTAACTGTGTAGCATCAGAGAGGGGCCAGGGCATCTGTGTTGGCCAGGTTTTCAGCTGATGAACAAGAACAACTTAGAGGGAAGGATCATTTACTTTGGTTCATGGCTTCAGCCCATGTTCTTCGGCAGTGCATCACCGTAGTGGGAGTGGCTGGTGGCAGGAGCCTATGGTAGAGGGTTCTATCTTCAGCTAGGAAGCTGCAGGCAGGTCAGCTATGACTTTCAAAGACATACTCCAAATGTCCTACCTCCTCCTGCTGGGCCTTCCTTCCCACCATTTCCACCACAATCCACCATAAAACCAAGCGTTGGGCGCCATCTGTTTAGCACATTGTAGTACAACGCCTGCTCTATGTGCTACCAGACCACGTGCTACTTTGTGTACTATGGTCCTGTAGCACCTGTACTATTACATAAACTATGGTATTATGCCTGTAGCAGCACCTGCACTATGGGACTGTCTGTGAGCTGGGCAATGGTCTGGAGATTGAAACACACAGAGACAGAGACATGGGTCTCCTTGAATTCCCCAAGAATGCCCCCTTTATTGTGTTCCAGGACAGCTTATATAGGGATCCTTAACTGATAGCCATGCTCCAGCCAAACCCACCAGAAACCACTGCCCTCCCACCAGAGACTCCTGAGGTCTCATGCTCAGAGCAGCTGCAGACATAACAAGCTGTTGACTCCATCAGGAAAGGGGATTACAGGAAATTCAAGGTCTGGGGGTCCACTGATGTGGGAGTCCCCTCTGTGTGCTGTGATTACCACTAATGAATAAAGAAACTTCCCTGGTCTATTGATAGGGCAGAACTTAGGTAGGCAGAGAAGACAAAACTGAATGCTGGGAGAAGGAAGGCAGAGAGGGAGACACCATTGATCCTCTGCTGGAGATAGACGTGCTGAAACTTTGCTGGTAGGGCATGACCTCATGGTGATATACAGATTAATAGAAATGGGTTAAATTAAGATGCAAGAGTTAGCCAATAAGAAGCTAGAGCTAATGGGCCAAGCAGTGTTTTTATTAATACAGTTTCTGTGTGGTTATTTCGTGGTTAAGATAGTGGGCCCTCCCTCTATAGTCCACAGTCCCCAACAGCACATAAAACTGTGGCTTCAAAATCAAGTCATAATTTATTTCTGAGACAAGGTTTTATTCTGTAGCCTGAACTCTATTTCTGGCTTCCAAAGGCTTAAGGTCATTTCATAGTGCAAATCTTCAAACTCTTATCTGAAGATCCCCATATCTCACAGTCTCGACAGTGTTCACAGGCGGGGTTTCTACTGCATCTTCTGCTTCAGCTTTGGGGCACCATGCACTGGGGCTTCTCACATGGAGTCTAACTCTGTCACACATCGCCCGACGTCTCAGGCTTTTCTTCAATGAGCAGGTGCATTTTCCTTTCCCTAAACACCAGCATCATGTGGAGGATGTCAAGGCACAGTACCAGCATGAGTGAGAAGGGTTTTTTAGAACAGTCTTCATGGCTTCTCAAAGTCAGTGTAGGCTGAAAAGTCTGTCACCATCCAGCTCCCAAATAACTACACAGAGACTTATTGTCAATTATAAATGCTTGGCCTATAGCTTAGGCTTGTTATAAACTAGCTCTTACAACTTCAGTTAACCCATTTACCTGCCCTCCTACCTGTCTTGCTCCCTCTCCGTTTGGCTCGCTTTTCTTCTTCCCAGCATCTTCTGTGTCTGGCTGTCCCACCTATGCCTCCTGCCTAGATAGTGGCCATTCAGATTTTTATTAAACCAATGAGAGCAACACATCTTCAAAGTAATCAAAAAGATTGTTCCACAGCGTGTCTGGGCACCTGATTGCGGTGAAATAAATACTACAGAAACAACTTTTCAGGTGACCTTGTGAGAGAAAGGTACACTAGTCACACTCTTTTCTCAAAGGTAAGTTTTCCAACTGAGTTTCCTTATTCATACCTTTAAGTCTAGCCAGAACTGATTTCTTTTTCATGTCTGTAATCTCTTCATAAACCATGCCTTCCTCGGCCCTATCTTCACACTAGCTTCTCTGACTCAATTAAAAGTCTTCGAAACATATCTACCCTGGTTTTTGCTCCCATTCTCACCACACACCTGGTTAAAAGTGGCTAGCATCAACTAGTGGCTATCCTGGTTAAAACCTGGTTAAAAGTAGCTAGCGACAGACTGAAAGGGAGACCACGTTAATTTCCTCTACCAGATTGATGAGTCATCTTTACAGTCAGCCTCTACAGTGCCCTGGGGCATGGACAAATACAGATAAATGCGATATGGTTTCCAGTCTTCCCAATAAAGCTCCTGTGTCCACCTAAAACCTTATGAGCTGCAGGGAGCCAATATGTGTGGCCGCCATTACAAGATGGCGCAGGGCCCCTGCAGGCTTGGAATCACCATCCCGGGCATGCTCAGTGTCCTCAGTGTGCCGGACCTATCAGGGAGCTTGGAGTGGCTGCTGAGACACTCTGACCAATAGGAGGCCTGCACGTACCCCTAGTCCCCATAAAAGCAGCTGCAGATCAGAGCTCGGGGCCCCTCGCTTCCCGCTCTCCCTTCAACCAAGAGGCTCCAATAAAACGTGATTTGGGAAGAATCCTCGTCTGGTGGCTGTTCTTTCCTGCTGGTCAGGGAGTTCGCCGCAATGAGTAACTTCTACCAAATTTTTGTTTGTGAGTGTGTGTGTGTGTTTGTTTTATACTGATGAATTTCTCTGAGTGTTCAGGACTTTTGAGTTCCCACCAGAGTTCGCCACCAAACTCTGCCGACAGAAATCTAGTGATCTTCTGGCCTAAAACATTCAACTCTTTTAAATTTGACGTACAAGTCAAGAGTGCCAGTTTAAGAAACACTTGGCCAGGTTTTAATCATACCAATGATCCAATTTTCTGTATTAATCAGTTTTCCATAGGTGTAGCCAAACATCCAAAAGAACAAGTTAAAGAGAAGAACTCTTTGTTTCCGAGGATTTTCACCCATGGCCACAGGATCCTATGCGCTTGAGAATATGATGGTGATGGCACTATTTGGTGGAGAAGGTTCTTCATGGCAGACAGAAAGGCAGTGGAAGGCACTGGGAGATAGATACAACCTTTAAAATCACATCTCCTTACGCCGGGCTGTGGTGGTGCACGCCTTTAATCCCAGCACTTGGGAGGCAGAGGCAGGTGGATCTCTGTGAGTTCGAGACCAGCCTGGTCTACAAGAGCTAGTTCCAGGACAGGCTCCAAAACCACAGAGAAACCCTGTCTCAAAAAACCAAAAAAAAAAAAAAAAAATCACATCTTCTTAGTGACTTACTTGCTCCAGTTTGGCTCCATCCCCTCAAGTTTCCACCACCTCCAAAATAGTACCACCATTTTGGGGTCAAGTATTGAACATATAAACCTATGGAGGACATTTAATACTAAGCTCTTCTAAATTTATTAATTATTTAATATTAAATCTATTTTTATATTTAGAAAAATAATTCAATATTAGATTAATATTTTCAGTCATGTTATATTTCCTGTTTGCTATCTTTTATTCAGCATTTTCCTTGCAATGTTTATCATATTGTTGCATGTTATTCTCTATCTGCTGTGAGCTTTTTTACAAATGCCATAATTTTATATGAACACTATGGGCATTTTTGGCAGTTTTTAGTCTTTATTTATTGTGAATGGTACTTCCATAAATATTATATTTCAATCTTTTGATGATGGCACTTAGGCATTTGTTTTGGAAATATAGACAGAGTAGATTTTTAGGTCATAAAGAATGTCTGTCCATCTTAGTTGTATTTCCAAAGTATATAATATCTGCTCTTGTCTGACTCTGATTTCTTTTTTATTGACTATGAAAAGTACAAAAGAAAATTCTATTTAATTTTGACTAAACTGATTTCTTTCTTTCCTCCTGTCTTAAAGAATCTACCTTTTGAGTAGCAATGAGTCTTTCTGCCAAGTGCTGGGAAAAGTTGCAAGATAAAAGAAAGGGGAGACCGGGGTGTGGGCGTGAGCAACAGAATAATTAACTGAAATTATTATGCAAGGCTGAGCCTCCAGTCTCTAACTGTTGTTCCCTGTCCAAGTATCAACTTTTTATTTCACTTCCATGCCCCAGTAAGATTTTAACTCAATTCTTTCTTTCCCCAAAACTCTCTAACTTTCTAGCTTGCTGTAGAAGATGGATCTCAGAGTTCCCTACACATTGATGGAGTAGATCTATAGAATCCAAAATTTCTTACAGAAATGAGAGCATTAGTGACTGAGCTGCCCTGAATTTTGGATGGAGGCAGATTGGTTAATTCACTTTTGAGGGCTCTGTAGCCTAATCTGTGTTTGTTACCTCACACTTGTAAGCAACGGACAACTTTCTTGTTTTTTTTTTTTATTCTTATTTTTAAAAAATCCTTTTTTTTTAAATTATACATACTAATCCAGTTCCCACTCCCTTCCCTCTTCCCATTCTGTCCTCCTACCCCCACCCTACCCCCCATCCACTCCTCAGAGAGGGTAAGGCACATACAGCAACTTTCTTTTATAGGTGGTGGCCGTCTAGGCAGGTAAACTACATGAGAGACCTTTGTATGTTCTCGTGAAATCTCATTGTTCTTGTTTGGAAATATAGAAACCCCAAACTAACAGCTTTCTGAAGGCTGTCTTCCTAACTATTTTGTAAGAAGTTGGGTTCATCAGATATGAAGACGAGTTCTGTGAGCATTCGTGGGAGGAAGCAGAGCCTATCTGTGATTGTGAGCAGCAGGCTGAGAACATGTGGTTGCTCTCTGACCACACAGTTCACCTATCGGCCAGCTTGTAAAAACTCATGGTTTCTAGATAGGACAAGCCAGCTCTGTCATCTGTAATACAGGGAACGCCCTGGGGCCTGAGGCCTGCAAGATATGACAGTGTCCTTCCTGAATCACTCAGTGAAGCCTGCAATAGAGCAACATCTTCAGTGAGCATTTATCTGCAGCAATTGGTACCCAACTAACTAAAGAGAACGATGAAGCAACGTGGTAAAAAGTGAGAAACCCTAACTTCTGGCCATCAAAGTCACTGGGAGTCTGTGTGTTCTTGGGATGAATACAGGAAGCAATATACTCGTGTATAAGTTTTATATACTCTATCTTGGTCTTACTCTTGGTTCTAAATGTGCCTGTATAACATTCTTACCTCCAAGAAAATTATTAGGATGCGCAGACTCTGTGAATAAGAGTATAAACTGGGGGGACTGTTAAAGAAAACAGTCTGAAGACTTCTCCAAAAACTCAGTGGATCTTTTATCTGATTCAGAAATCACACTACTGAATTTGTATCCCAAGGGTTAATTAAGATGAGCAAATCAAGGAGACACCTGCACTTCAATATTTGGTCAAGCAATAGCTGGCACCTGTAGCCAACCTAGATTTCCCAAGCATGACTGGTTAGGGAAACTAGATTATGTAGAGGTGCAATAGGGCACAACACACGAGCTGCTGACACTGCATGGGGGGGGGGAGGACCGCAGGGCATCGTTCTCCTTCGGATGCGACAGCTGCAGATTTGCTCTCGGGTCCAGAGTACTGTGTAGTAGAAGAGACTCGTAGAGGAAGGGAGGGGGAAATGGAGAAAGAACACACACAGTGAGTGCAGGGATGTTTCTGGGTAGAAGGAACAACTTCTAATATTATGTAATATATTAGGATAGCTGTGGCTGGAAATAAAATATTTTATGTTAGTAGAAAGGATTTTTGAATATTGCTCACACGAAGACATGAAGGATGTCTGAGATGACAAGTGTGCACACTCGTAACACACTGCATTGTAATATCATCCTGTACCCCAGAAGTCTGGACAATTGTGCTTTGTCAAAACTAAAAAATATCCTTCAGAAATATGATGCCTCTGCTGGCCATCATAACACAAGTGTGTAATCCCAGCACTTGGGAGGTCGAGGCACGAGGATAAGTAGTTCATAGACAGCGTCGACCATGTAGTGAGCTTGAGGCCAGCCTGCATCACACAAAAAATTGTCTGAAAAAACAATCTCTGGGCTGGTGAAGTGGCTCAGCCTGATGCCTCCAGGCTGATGCCCTGAGCTCAAGCCTCAGAACCCACATGACGGAAGTAAAGAGCTGACTCGGAAGTTGTCCTCTGACTCCCACATGTGCGTCATGGTGCTCAAGCACACGCACATACACACGAACAAATAAGTATTAAATGCACACGTGCACACATACATATACAGGCACGCACGTAAATGTACCTCTGCTACGTTTTTCCTGTCTTAAACAATGGATGTATCTCATACCGCTTTAAAGAAGCATTTCCTATGTAGCTGCTGGCTTGAAATCGAGGTAGCTTCAGTTAGAAAGCGGCGATCTGAGTTCATTGTGTAATGACCTCATGACAAATTTGCACAGATGTTTTTATGAACAAGTTCTTATCAGCATTTTGAATGAACATCTTGCTCTTTCCCATAAATTTCAAGGGCCCCAGGGAAAGCAGTTTATATTTAGGATTGTTGGCAAGTCTGTTTACATGGGATTTTCTTGCTGAATAAACACATGCACGCACACACACAAGCTCACACACCCCTATATTGGAATTAGTGACTAAAATACACCACTAAAGGCCAATTATGAAATTCTCTGTAGACATGGGCTTAAGTTAAGACTGGAAGCAAACACAGAATCCCTCCCTGTGGCTGTTTCGTAGAGCACTTCAGTTTCAATGACAGAAACTCAATTCAGAAAGACATTAAGGAAACAGGGATCTAGCCCGATTCCTGCAAACATCTCCTGGGCTTTAGCATTTCCAGTCTTAACAACCTCACTACTGACTTCCATGTAGAAGTATGATTTTGATTTTGATGTAAGCGTTTGGTAAGGTGAAGTTTTATCACTAAAATACCACCGTGGAAATGCATTTGTTAGGAAAAAAGGTAATTTGGGTCAAGTACTGTAGATATACAGTAGCCTCTTTCTATCCAAAAAGGTAACTTAACAGTAGTGAAAGAAATAAATATAGACACATTTTGTGGTGCTATGTAAACACAAACAATTCTTTTCCTCATATAGGTGTTTTTAGCTTTGAAAGCAGGGGCTAACAGGGAACAATGGTTGTTAAGATCTTGCCCTAGGTACTTTTCTATTGCTGGGATGAAACACTTTGGCCAAGCCAACTCATACAAGAGAGAGTTTATAGGGGGCTTGCTTATAGTATCAGAGGATGAGTCCACAAGCTTCATGGCAGAGAGAACGGAAACAGGCAGATGTGCTGCTGGGGCAGTAGCTGAAAGCTTGCCTCTGACCCACAAGCACGAGGCAAACAGAGTGTGCTCCGATGTGGACTTTTGTACCTCAATGCCCACCTCCAATAACGCACCTCCTCCAATCAGGCCACGCCTCCAAACCCCTTCCAAACAGTTCCACCAACTGGAAAGCAAACATTCAAATATAGAAGCCTGTGGGGGCATTCTTAGGCAAACTACCATGGATCTCAAACCAAAGCTAAGAATATTGATGCTTTATCTATCTATCTATTTGTCTATCTCATCTCTCTGGGCCCACAGGAAAGATGCAAGGTGGCTTGTAACAGAACGGCGGGAGTTGAACCGATGGGCTGAAATGATGACTTTGTCATGAATTTAGGATCTTTAAGGCCCTTCAATGGCTGAGTCTCCACACCCTCCAGTGTAAAAATGGCTTGATGATGCCTCTCAAAGATTTGTGTGCTGGTATTACTTTACTTTATTTATACTTAAGTGTGTGTGTGTGTGTCTCTGTGTGTGTGTGTGTGTATATGAATTTATGTATATCACATGCATGCAGGATTTCTCAGAGGTCAGAAAAGGGTACCTGGGGTGACCTAGTGGTGTGAGCCTTCCTGGGGTGATAGAAACTGAACCCAAGTCCTCTATAAGAGCAGTAAGAACTCTGAACCACTGGGCCATCCCTTCAATCTCCATTTATTATTTATTACTAAATAGATCCTCAGTAGAGTAGAATATGATTAGTATAAGGCCAATGATGATTATTTTAAAAATATTGACCAGTGGACAGTGACACCTATACTTAGGAATTTGATTTGGTACTCTCAAAACCACTATTTTTAAAATTGTTTTTATTAGATTATATATTTTTCTCCACTTCCCTCCTTTTCTCTCCCCTCGCCTCCTACCCTTGCCCATGACCTCCACACTCCCAATTTACTCAGAAGATCTTGTCTTTTTCTATGTCCCATGTAGACTAAATCCATAAATCTTAGGGTCCTCATAGTTGTCTAGGTTCTCTGGGATTGTGAACTGTAGGATGGTAATTCTTTGCTTTATGTCTAAAAACCACTTATGAGTGAGTACATATGATAATTGTCTTTCTGAGTCTGGGTTACCTCACTTAATACTATGTTTTCCAGATCCATCTATTTGCCTGCAAATTTCAACATGCTATTATTTTTTTCTGCTGTGTAGTACTCCACTGTGTAAATGTACCACATTTTCCTTATCCATTCTTTGGTTAAGGGGCATTTAGGTTGTTTCCAGGTTCTGGATATGACAAATAATGCTGCTATGAACATAGTTGAGCAAAACCACTATTTTTAAGGAAAGAGAGACTTTGCTGTCATAACCTGGAATATTGTTCATTTTCTACTTTTCAGCAATTAAAAAGAACAGAGAGATGGTGCATAACCCTGGGGTGGATTCTTTCCACCCACTTCGGAATGAAGAATGATTAATTTCTTTTCTTAAAAAGGAACAAATACATAGTCATGCAGAGTTCCCAACATAGTTCTTTATGAGAAAGCCATAAAGCCTCTTGAGCATAGGAAATATGTTTGTGATGGCCCTGGGCCAGTGTCCTTGATTCCTTATAAGGAAGAGAGATGAAATGGAAGTCTTGAAGTTTATTTTTCACAAATAGCTGAGATATATATTTATCAGTAATAAATATTCAAACCTATCACCTTCAGGAAACACTGCCAATGTAATTCAGGGACACTGAAACTCGAGCAAAGGCAAATAAGACAAGTGCAGACCTTGATGTCAGCCACTCCTGGATTCAGGGCGAACAGCTTGAGGGAAAGAGCAGGGGGTGTTGATAGCGATAAATGTTATCCTCCACAGTGAAGAGCACCAGCTATCACAGTATCCTCTAAGTCACTAGGTAGGCACTCCTAAAGCTATGAGCACAAACAGACAGAAGTATAGTAACAACACACCCTTGAGATACACAATCATGTCTTCAAAAATAAATAAATAAATAAATAATAAAAACTTCAGATTCTGTGAAACAATTATAAATATTGGCTATTAAATTTTGATGCCCCAAATAGGCAATTCATAAGGTATGGTGGCAAATGTGTGCAACACTAGCACTCTAAAGCCAGATTGTGAGTTTGGAAACAACCTCAAGTAAATAATAGCTTTGCTTCAACAAAAAAAAAAAAAAAGAAAGAAAGAAAGAAAGAAAAAGAAAGAAGACAAAAGGAATCCAGATAAACAGTAAAAAGGAAAAAGAAAAAAATCATAGTTATTTCTCACAGATAGAAATAAATACAGAATTCTCTGGGTAGATTGAAATAATCAAAAAGCAAAACAAACAAAAATTAAGGGCTGAAGAGACGGATCAGTGGTTAAGAGCACTGGCTGCTCTTTCAGAGGACTGGGGTTCAATTCCCAGCACCTACATGGCAGCCTACAACTGTCTGTAACTCCAGTTCCAGGGGGCATTGACAGTTCACATGGACATACATGTAGGCAAGACGCTAGTACACAAAAACAAGATAAAACAAAAATTAAGCCAAAAATTTCAATTGCTGGAAAAATGTTATAAAAAAGTGTCTGAAACTACGGGGTGATTCTGAAATATTCCCTGAAAAGTTGTGGGCTTTTTTTCTTAAAACTTACAATGCTAGATCAAAAGAGAACTGATTAATGATATATCCGGTTTAAAAACTAAAACTGAAGAGAATAAAACAAATTTAATAATAATGGTAAATAAAGGTAGTGACTAATAACAAGGGAGAAAACAATCCACTGAAAGGAGAAAGCCAACGTGTCAAAGCTCTGTTGCTTCAGAAAATAACAAACCCTTACGTAATAGCTTGGAGGAAAGGTGGCAGCAAACGTGCTAACAAAGAAACGAAGGTGGCGGAATAACGTGCACACAAAGGACATAAACACCCACCAATTGCTTGTGCCTAACTATATCAGCCTATATGTTTAAAAATTAAAGTAACAATGTAAAATACAAATTATTAAAAACAGATACCTGGAAAATAAAAACTTTTGAAATGCAGTTACAGAAAAATGAGAAAATTGTTGGATTATGTCCTGCTTTATGCTCACAAAGCAGTGCTCACCAGGCATTTGGGAAACAGAAACATCCAAAGACACAGACTCTGTTCCGAAACACTAAGAAAGACTGTTCCTTCCAAACCTCCCAGTGAGATCATAATACCACATAAGAAAAGTTTGAGCCATTAAACACTATTGAGGGAATAGAATTAGTATTGACAACTTTCCCATAATTTCTTTTTAGGAATAAGATTTTCAATCCTATATACTTTCGATGATAAATTCTATCAACCGTTCAGGAAGCACTCACAATAGAAAAATACTTATAGAGAATAAAAGAAAAATCAAAATAATTTCCCAGGGCCCAGAGAGGTTAGCCGTCAGCAAAGTGTTTAGACATAATCATGAGGATCTGAGGTCTGTTCCCAGAGCCCGTGTAAAAGGCTGGACATGACAGCACACACTAGTAATCCTAGTGCCAGGGAAGAAGACACAGGGGATCCCTTGGACAACCTGATCCAGTCAGCTTAGCTGAATGAGGAAGTTCGTAACCCATGTAAGGGGTCCTGTCTTGAAGAGTAAAGCAGAAGGGTGGCTGCTGGCTTAGACACGTGCACCCAGACATGTACGAATATACACAAATACATACACGCACACACATACGTTGAAAGGAAATCTTTCCTATCTTGGGGAGTAGCAGATATTTAAACAGAAGGTAACGTATCAAAGATTCTCTCACTCATGAGTTCAAGCATATAATCCAAAACACACCTTTAATCATCTAAATCTAGTAATGTGTATCTTTATATAATATAACAATATATGTATATAACATACAGGTAGTAAACAAATTATCAAATTGGGTTCATCAGAAGACAGAGTTGATTTGGTTTGCCAGTCTTTCTAGTCGTACCAGCCAGTTCTCAGATCACAGCCCAGAGATGACTTATTAACTCTGAACGCTCCGTTGATAGCGTAGGCTTGTTTCTAACTAGTTCTTACAACTTAAATTAACCCATTTCCATTACTTTGTGTGCTGCGACGTGCCTTGTAGCTTGTTACCTCATCTCCTATATTACCTGCTCCATCTGCATCTGTCTGGCAATTCCCCCTTCTTCTTCCCAGCATCCTCTATGCCTAGAAATTCTGCCTAGCTATTGGCTGTTCAGCTTTTTATTAAGCCAATCAGAGCAACACTTTCCCACAGTGTATAAAAAGATTATTCCACAACAATTGAATATTAGAAAATTCATTTATTTGTTTTACATGTTAATAAATGATCATATCACTAATGGCAGAAATCAAAGCAAATTCATGGGAAACAAATTCAATACCCAGTCAAAATACAAAAAGCTCTTAATAAAGCTTAAATGGGAAGACAACTTTCTCTACTGCGTAATAAGCCCTCAGGAAAAGCTGCAGCGGGCACCATAGTGAATGGTGACACTGAAAACATCCCCTTCAGGTGATGATAAAGCACGAATATGCTTTACCACCGTGCTAACTCAGCACTTTATTGACTACCCTAGCCAATGGAAGTGGGCAGCTGGGAAGATGGCTCTGGGACAGAGCTCGCTGTGCACATGTAGGACCTGAGCTCGAGTTCCCAGGTGTGTGCATCTCTACCTCCAGGGTTCCTACTGCAAGGTGGGGTGTAGATGCTGGAGAATCCTTGAAGGTTAAGGACCAGCCAGCCTGGAGCACACAGTAGAGAACAATGAAGGGGCACTTTCTCAAAGCAGGGTGGCTGGTGAGGGCCAACACTTGAGGTTGTCCTCTGACTTCTTCAGATGACATAGCATCACACACATGCATGAACTTGCATACATGCCATCACACAAGATGGATTCTCTTTAAGTAAAATGAAAAACATTTTAGAAGATCCACAGCTTCTGAAGGATGAAGTGGCAGAGAGGAGCATCTTCAAGGTCCTGTTCTTTCTTGCTTCAGTCACTCCTCTGTCCTCGTGTTCTGCCCAGCCTCACTGTCCTCCTGCTGCTCCTGTGAGTGATGCTCTCGCCTGGGGGTCTTTTCATCTGTTGCTGTACCTTCTGCTGGAAGTTCTCCTTCAAAGCTTCTTAACTGGCTCTAAAATAAAAGCTTCCAAAATAATGGCTGATTATTTTGGTAAATAACCTTCACCAAACCTCTTCTTGGGATAATCTTGCTGTGGGATAATGCTTTTGTACACCTTAAAGATTTGTCACTTGTATTGGATTAGTAAAGCGCTGATTGGCTGGTAGCCAGGAAGGAAGCATAGGCAGGGTGACTAGACTAGGAGAATTCTGGGAAGAGGAAAGCAGTGAGGTGCAGTCACAGCCAGATAAAGAGGGAGCAAGAAGAGAATGCCTCACTGATAGAAGGTTCCAAGTCACATGGCTAAACATGGATGAGAATTATGGGTTAATTTAAATTTCAAGAGCTAGTTAATAATGAGCCTGAGCTAACAGATCAAACAGTTTATAATTATAAGCCTCTGTGTGTTTCTTTGGGACTGAACAGGTGTGTGACTAGGCAGAACAGAAGTCTCTGTCTACATGGTCTTATCTGGCCACCATATTTAAAAACTCCATCCTTTCTCTCTCCTTGCTACTTTGCCATTCTCTTCTTGTTCTACTGTATTTTCTCTAAAGAATTCCTTGTTGTATAACTCTCTTCATGTTTTATTTGTTTATCTTTGATATATAAATTGTACCATGGCAGGGATTTTAAAAATTATTATTCATTGCTGAATCCTCTGGACCTTGAATGCTGCCTGGAACAGAGGAAACCCTCCGAGGGAATTTATTAAATTGAAGAAGAAAATTTCTAAGCAGAAAATCTAGAAGATTCTGTTATTTGGCTGAGCAAGAGTTTTGTTTCCTGTTGTTTTATTTTTAAAACAATATCCATACATGATGTCACTGGACTTTTATAGCACAAATAGACTGAAAATAAAATGTGAAAAAATCTGTATGTTTTTACTAAAATGACAATGCATTTGAAATGTTCAGAACTTTTAAAATAAAAGTGGAAAGCTTGTAAAAAGTGCGAAAGACATCTGAAACAAATTGTTGAAGCACCACGTATGTCCGAGCTAGACATTTAATATGTTTGTCAAATCATCCCACAAAACCTCCTACATGGTTTTGGAGGGAATTAGATGAGGTTTTGACATGTAATGAAAGGCAGAAGTGGTATAAGAAATCAAAATACTCCTGAAGAACAAGACCAGAGGACACCTCTCAGGAGTCACAGTGAACAAGAGTCCCACTGGAAGTCACGGGGAGTGATTGTGATTAGGATGGTAGCGGTAGAGAGGTAGGGAGGTGAGTATAGAACTGAGAAGAATCTGCAAACAAACTCACATCTGTGGCAAATGGATTCATGATGTTATCAGTGAGTCAAGGGTGTGTTTAACTTCACTAACTTAGCTCTTGATGATATTTGTGCTTCGTGGGTCTTGTTCAACCCTTGAAGGACTTGTGATAATTAAACTGTTTCTCTAACACCTTCCTCTCTCTCCCTTCTTCTCTCTCCCCCCTCTCCCTATCCATTCCTTCTTTCCTCCCTCTCCCTTCCCGCCCTGTACTTTCTCTGTCAGAGTTCCATGTAACTCAGGCTGGCTTCTAACTCACCATATTGCTGAGGGTGGCTTTGAACTCCTGCCTTCTCTTTTCCTCCCAGTTGCTGAGGTCACAGGAACTCACCACTGTATTCTTGGCTTCATGCTAGGTTGGCACCCCCTTCTCCTGTGTTGCATCCCATTGCCTCTGTCTCCTAAATGTTCTTTAGCTTTGCACTGCACTTGAGTCTCCAATTGATGGAAACGGACTTTGTGCCTGAGATGAAGCACAGATTCTTATTTATGTATTTTCCACAGGGAAGACTGGTGCCTTCAGTCTATAATCAATGACTAATCTGCCATCAGTCAGACTTTCACACTTTCTGGGTGTGTCCTGGGATCTCTGTTCTGGCTTGTATAATATGAAAACGATGCCCAGTCTCATTAGTCACAGAGATGCAGATTAAACCGTTTCCAATTCACCATGTTCGCCAAATCAAAGCTTTCAAAAGCAGTGGGTGTTCATGCAAACCTGGAAGCATTGTGGCTGGAATTATGCTCACAAAACCCTCTGAGAAAAATTTAACAACACCCTCATTAATTTGAACAGTGTGACCTGGCAATTTATCTCCTAAGTGTGTTCCTTAGAAGAGTTTTTGTTCTCCCACACTCTGGTGCATACCGCAGTCCACAGCAAACTCCAGAGTCAAACAGCTGGACAAACAGCTGCAGCTTACCCCTGAAAGCTGACCTAGCCTCAGCTACGAGTGCTAATGTGGAGAAACCTGAGAATCAGGCCAGGAGTTAAAGAAACAGTTGCCAGATGAACAATGAATGTTAAAGGATACATACAAAATCGATAAATGTATAAAGAAAGATAGGAGTGATTGAACAGTCGGTACCTGCTCATTCTGGGCTGGGCTGCTGTGAGAGATGTTCAGGAGTGGATAACTTGTATGGATGCTGCACTACAATCATTGGCTAAACTGTGTCTAGTTCTTTCTGGCTAGAAGCAGCGGATTTGCCTCTGGTCCGGGATAGACTCATGACACTCTGATCTGCCCCCAGGAGCAAGTTATACAGATGAGCCTGTCAATCACCGAGACCAGAGACCACTACTCAAGGGGCCTGATTCACATGAAGCCATGTTAAAGAGATGTGCTTTTCCTTCCTGGGGGCCCCTCCTCGGAGTCCTAACTCACAAAGTCACCGCTGTGTATTCTGCTAACCCTGCTTGCTTTTCTGGGTTATTCAGAAAAACATGATGTTTTTTTTTTTTTCTTCTTCTTTTTATCTCTTTTTCCCTGACACTCTGGGCTGTCTTATTCTTTCTCTGTAATTGCTCCTATCTGGTCTGTTGTGTGGCTGCGTGGTTTTCTCTCTTCCCCTTTTTCTGCCTCCTACAGCTTGCTACTTTGTTGTTTTCCTGCAGGGAGCCGATTTGAGTGGCTGCCATTATAAAATGGCATTTGGCCCCAGCCTCACTTGATAACTCCATATTAAGGTTGCAGTTTCTTCCACCAGAAAACAGGATGAGTTGTTGTGATCTAGCTGCCCACACTTCCCCTGACCGGCAGGGGAACTTCCTTGTGGTCTGTAATTGACAGGATGTTCCCCTGCTTTCTTTCCTGCCGGTGGGTCTCTGGAAAGGCAGTTAAGGTATCAAAGTATCAAAGGTTGCTAGGCAGAATCCCTATATAAACAGCTATAGCTCAGAGCTCCGGGCCCCTTGCTTTCTGCTCTCCCTTCAACCAAGAGGCTCCAATAAAGCGTGATCTGAGAAGAATCCTCGTCGTGTGGCTGTTCTTTCCTGCTGGCCAGGGAGTTCGCCGCAACTGGTGCCGAAATCCTGGGACGCTGGGACAAGCTTTGGTACTGAGTGAGGGGCCGAATAGGATTCAGAACTCTACACGCGGAGCGGCGACGTCGGTCGGTGAGTCTCCCAAGTATGATGATTGCTGGGGTTGCTCCTGAGGTATTTTGCTTGATCTTTGTGGCCCTCATCATTGATGTTTTTCTGTGCTGCTTTTGGTTGCACTGGGAAAGGAGGAGGGCACTGCAAGCACACCAGGACAGCCTATCAGAGTCTGATTTAAAAGGGGGGGACTTAAGCAGGTCTAGACTGAAAAGAATAAACATAAAAGGTATACCTAAAAAAAGAAACTCAAGACAGTCTCCAGTTAAGGCTGGGGATCCACGACAAAAGTGGGTTTTCCGCTCTCACCAGTAGAAGAAGGGAGAGTGGGGTAGTAGAGCCGCGACCACAGCGGACAGGTCGAAATGTCAAAAACGTCAAACGTGTTGTAAACGTCAAACGGGTCTTAAAAGTCAAACGGGTTGTCAAACGGGTTGTCAAACGGGTTGTCAAATGGGCGCTTCATCTTTGCACCCAATATTTTTGGCTCTCAATGAGCTGCTTCGTTCTGGAAACTTGAAGATAAAAGGGAGCACTTTAGAGAGGTTCCTGGAGGAGTGTGATACCATTGCACCTTGGTTCGCAGCCTCCGGCAATCTTACGCTAAGGAAGGGAGTTATATTCATTTGGTTTGAGTTACCGAGGCCTCCGGAGTTTGCAATGGAGTGTGAGCAGCTGCGGCTCCAAGGCCAAGGAGCTCTAGGTAGCTCCACAGCCAAGCAGCACTGAGGGTCTGCAAAGCTGCAAACACCGGGACTTGCCTCAGGACATAGAAATTTATGGAGATGGATAAAGTTTGAAAAGACTAGAGTAAACCAGAGGAAAAAAGCTGGCTGTTTCAAAATGCTGGCTTTCTGGGCCTTCCTGCCAGGGAAAACTCTGAGTCTTTCAAGCAGGCAGTCTGGACTCTGGAGCTATGGATACATTGTTGCAGCTTGCTTCCTGGCAAGAAAACGCCATGGGAGCTTTTGACTGTTGTTTATTCCTTAGTAAATTAAAGACCCATGTGGTCAAAAAAAAAAAGAGAGAGATATACAGTAAAGAGAGATTCAAAGAGTAAGAAAACCTCTAAATAGTTTACACTGGGTTAAAAATATATACAGGCTAAAGATTAAAGTTTTCAAAAAAAAAAAAAAGGAAAAGTAAAAAGAAAAGAGAGTAGCCTGGGAGGCAGAGACAGACAGATCTCTGTGAGTTCAAATATAGCCTGGTCTACAGGGGGAATTCCAGGACAAAGATATATAGAGAACCTGTCTCAAAAAGCCAAAAGTTAAAAAATAAAAGAATAGAGGTTAAAATAAAGCCACGTAAAGATGGAAAATACACAGAGAATCTTGATACTGTATGTTATTATGCTCTCTTTGAATAATTTGAATGCTGAGGAAGGAGCAACAGCTACAAAAAGATATTTGCTTATGGTTTGACAAAATATTGATTACTAATGTTATAGCAAAAAATCCCTTAAAGGATTTGATGCTAAATTTTAAAAAATGGCTCTTCCAATGGAAGAACTGCATATATGGCTAATAATAATTTTAAAAAAGATTGTGGAGCATAACAAGGCTCCTTGAAAGCGACTCATGAATGTTGCAGGAAGATCCTGATGCAAACGGATCTGGCGTGATAACACCAAGCTGACCTTTGCGAAGGCAAGGTGGAAAAGCCCTTGCAATGCATTATGAAAAAACCCGACCTATATATATTTGGGGTCGAGGGTATGTTTATGCTTTTTTCACAGAAAGAAAAAATCTGGACCTGATGATGTCATGGCTGCAGACATCCCACAGAGGAGTTCCAGAGGCGATTCCTTGGTCCGGTCTTCCCTGCTCCCAAGGAGAGAAGTGCCTCATTGGGTCCCGAGCCGCCTGATCAGAACTGTTAAAGTCCATCATGAAAATGACCCCGCAGCTCTTCAGGATGCTGATACTGCTGATCCAGTGGAAGATGAAGCCACTGCTGTTCCTGATGATGATGGCGCTGACAATCCGGATTCGAGCGGAGCAGAGATGGAGAATACTGTCTGCCTTCTTAACACTGGCAGGGGGTGGCACCCTCGTCTGACAGCAAGGTATGCTCTGGACACTCCAGGCAAGGGCTTTCAGACGCCTCAGACTTGAAGAATCCTGGCAAGCAGGCTTGGCGGGCATCGGCAACCCTCTCGTAGCCCGCCTGGGACAGACACTGCCCAATAGGTACCATGGCTGCCAGCGCGCAACCCCACAGCAGCGCAAGGCAGAAGCCGGTTGCCCGGAGCTCCATGCTGCGCCTCTCGTTCCCCGCCACCTCTGCTATCCGCATGCTGGCCTCGGTGCCCTGCTCCTGTTCGGCCAATCTTGCTCCTCCTCTTCTTCCTGTGCTTCTACCGCTGGTCCGATTGTGTGCCTCCTGGAAAAGAAGTTTCTTCATCTCTCGATCTTGAGGGATTTTCTGGAGGCAAGAATCTACAAAGTTGCGAAAATAATTGGACCAGTAATGCCGTTCGTATGGTTGCGTGACGGGACACTTGAGGTGGAGACTGTGAATTCGATGCTCTTGTTCCAGGATGACAGAACTATTAGACATCACTGTATGGTCTCCCTCCATCATGTCAAGCTCACTCTTGACATCCGAGGCATCTGGAAGACGGTTAACACTGCTGCTTTGGGTGCAGGCACTGATAGACATACTGGGACCTGTTCGCCACAATGCCGCGGTTTTTCCCCGTTTTTTGAAGCAGCTTCTTGTGACCCTGGCTCGACTGCTGAGTCCTTCACGGGGACGTTGCTGCTGTGTTCTGTCTGGTGCCCACTTCCATTTCACAGGCCCCAGCTGAACCTGTTTGACACTTGGCATGTGGTGTTTCACCATCTGGCGCTTTGAACTTTGCTTAGAGGATGGCGCGCTGGTGGATTCCTTTGGAGCAGCAAGCTCGGTTTGGCTGCAGGCTTCCTGGGTCACTACCTTGGGAGGGGGCTGTTCCTTCCCCCTCAGAGCCGTGTGCTCACCTTCTCCTTCGTCTTGACTTTCCGGGGAGATGACATTTTGGTGGTGGGCTTGACTTGAGGGGGTGGTTCCACAACAGTGAGAAGCCCCCCCCTCTTTTTCTTTTTTTGTTTGTTTAGGGATGTATAATCTGCCTATGGCTGAAATGCTGCCCCCGAGCTCAGACATCTCGAGATAAGGTTGTGGTTCTACGAGCATTAGCCACTTTGGAGAATGGCGTTTCACCCCAAGTATGGTTATCTGTCCTAAAAGGCCAGTAGGTTTGTTCCTCGCATAGCCTTTGCACTCTCAGGGAGAAATTCTCCATTGCACTGAGGAAGGTATGCGTTTTTACTCTGAAGTACTGCCTTTGCACCTCCCAGGAGTTTATTTCATTGCACGGGAGAAGGAGTACCAGGAATTTTAGGCCTCCTTTGATCGGTCCTCGCATCATGAGGTGAGGACCTGAATAGGAGTAAGACCTTCTCACTGGCCTACAGAGAAAAACAAAAAAGGGGGAACTGCAGGGAGCCGATTTGAGTGGCTGCCATTATAAAATGGCATTTGGCCCCAGCCTCACTTGATAACTCCATATTAAGGTTGCAGTTTCTTCCACCAGAAAACAGGATGAGTTGTTGTGATCTAGCTGCCCACACTTCCCCTGACCGGCAGGGGAACTTCCTTGTGGTCTGTAATTGACAGGATGTTCCCCTGCTTTCTTTCCTGCCGGTGGGTCTCTGGAAAGGCAGTTAAGGTATCAAAGTATCAAAGGTTGCTAGGCAGAATCCCTATATAAACAGCTATAGCTCAGAGCTCCGGGCCCCTTGCTTTCTGCTCTCCCTTCAACCAAGAGGCTCCAATAAAGCGTGATCTGAGAAGAATCCTCGTCGTGTGGCTGTTCTTTCCTGCTGGCCAGGGAGTTCGCCGCATTTTCCCTTACATTTAAAAACTACGTCCTCGTCCGTTTTTAAAATTGTCCTTTTATGTTTATTTTTTAAATTTTTTATTAAAGAGAGTAAGAATACAACATGAGAACCCCAAACTCCCCAATAATATATGGCACCCAATGTGGGGATTCCCCAGTTTCCTGTAATAACATAATAAGAATAACAATTATAAGAATTATTATTTTTGTGTTGTGTGTGTTTGTGTTTGTTTCTGCCCTCCTGCCTGAGTGTATGTATGTGTGTGGGCCTGTTGACCTCAGAGTGTGGGAGTGATTTCTTATTAATAAAAAAACTGTCTAAGCCCATTGATAGGCCAACCCTTAGGTGGGTGGAGTAAACAGAACAGGATTCTGGGAGAAAAGCTGAGTCGGGAGTCGCCATGATGTTCCCATGCCAGGCAGACACAGGCTAGAATCTCGCCGGTAAGCACACCTTGGGGTGCTACACACCTTATAAGAAATGGGCTATTCCAGGTGCGAGAGTTAGCCGAGAAGAGCTAGCCAATAATGGGCCAGGCAGTGTTTAAAAGAATACAGTTTCTGTGTAATTATTTCAGGGCATAAGCTAAGCCATGTGGGCGGCTGGGTGCAGGGACGCAGCACCGCCGCTCCATATTACTACAGAGCGGCACCCAACGTGCTAATGAACTCCACGTAAAACCTGAGAGGGCTTAAAAAGGAGAGAGAGAATTTAAGACAGCCTTTTGCTGTTTCTGGGCTGCGTACCGCAAAGAAATTGTCCTGACTCAGCAGCAGGAAAAAACTGGCTGTTTTAAAATGCCGGCTTTCTGGGCTGTGCCACCACTGCGATTTCTGTCTGGCTCCTGTGGGAGACAGAGCTTTTGAATGGAGCATTTGGAATAAAATGCTACGATTTGTTTGATGGCAACTAGACTGCTGTGTGCCTAAAAGGGGGACATTGCATGCCTCAGCTCAGAGGCACAAGCAGCTCCACCATGCTACTGATGCAATGTGCAAAGATCAGAGGCATGAGCAGCTCCACCATGATGGACTGGGCGGGGCAAGCAGGCAGTACCTATTATTGACCTAGGAATGTCACAACTTAGATTCTTAAGTGCTTAATGATTTAAAGGTGCAAAACAAACTGCTCCTGGATAGTAAAAAAAATTGCAGATTCACAATAAAACAGATTCAAACATAAAAGACCACTAAATGAATCACAATGTTGGATTAATGTATGTAGGCTTGAGAGAGAGAAAAAAAAATATAGAAAATAAAGTTAATGGTTTAAGAAAGAAGGGGGTAAAGTCTTTAAAGAGACAGACTACAGATAGTTATAGATTAAGAGAAATAAAGTAAAAATAAGCCACGTAAAAATGGAAAATTCACAGAGAGTCTGGATTATGTACATTGTGTTTTCTTTAAAATTTCTGACTGTAAAGGAGCTAAATACAAACAGACATTTCATTATATGGGCTGCCAAATGGAACCAGAATGGATATCATGAGGGTATGACTTCAGAATTTGGGTCTCAGGATATGATGCTTTGGAAAGGGTCTTCTTTTGTTTTCACAGAGGACCAGACCCTATGGATTTCTACATCAGAGTCAACAGGCTTTTCTTCTTCAAATGCTATCTACCTTTCTTTTTAAAAAATCATTAAGTATCTATTTATTTTATATATGTGTGTATATGTATGCACGTGTGTGTATGTGCCCATGTGAGGGCGCACATGGGCTTGAGCACATCTGTGAAAGTCAGAGGTCACTGAGGGAGTCCAGTTGCTCCTCCTACCACATGGTTCCCAATATCAAATCCTGGGTGTCAGGCTTGGGCACAGGCACCTTTACCCACTGAGAATTCTTGCCAGCTCAAGAGCAGGCAATTCTGCTCCCCCTTTTACAGGTTCCTTTCTGAAACTAAATGTCACAGAAGCATGAAAACCCCTTGGCAACATCCCAGAAGAAAAGCACACTGTAAAGAGTTCTTCGGCCCATGCTCATTGCCCCCTGATGAGCCCTCTGATTCTGGGTACCGTTAGGTCAGCATCCCTTCTTCTCTTCTTTTAAGTCTTTTTTGTACGAATCTGGAACCTGCGGGTTGGCTAGACTCAGCAGAGAGCGAGTCCCGGAAGCACTAGGTATATAGACCTACATTGCCACGCCCTAGGTTTAGAGTGCTGGGCTCCCAACTCAGGTGTTTATGCTTTCATTGTAAGCACAGTGCCAACTGACCCATCTCCCCAGGCTTGAAAGAACTATTTTTAAAAGGCATAATGGAGAAAAAGATTTACATAATGGAAAAAAATAAATACAATTCCCAAGAAAGAATATCAAGGTTCTAACGGATATAGGAAGTGGAGGTTAGGGGCCAAGGAAGCTGATAGCTTGTAGTCAGGGCCAGGACACTGAGAGACCAAATTGTAAAAATTTCAGGTCAGCTCAAGGAACAGTCGGGAATAAACAGTCCTTGTGAGTACTAGCAGTGTTCTGGCAAATTCTATCTCCCAACTCATGCGTGTCTGTGCAAATGTGTGCACACACGTGCACTCTGCTCAGGGAGGAGCACCACTGTGGTCATGATTATTAAATGCTGTCCTTCATCCACACACAGTGTAAGCATAGGCTATAGACCCCAGACCTTCTAAATCATTTTATGGGTTATATTTTCCAGAGACAGCTTTATAATAAGTCACCTTGGAATTTTTGTAGCTTTTCTCCAAATTATACGTTAAAATTAGCTGTTTACTGTAGTTTCTACAAACAATTTCTCAGACCACGCTGTGAACAGTCTTGCTGGTTTTCTCCCTCCTTTTCCTTGTGGAGACAAGGTCTTGCCCTGGAACCCGGCTCATTCCTTCTGCCTCACCTTACCAAGTGCTTGCATTATTTATTTCTCTTTTGGCAGAAGTTACTTCCTCAATGTCCCTAAATTCAAGCACTAAATTTCATTCCTAGCCTTGGGTTATTCCTTACAGTAGCTAAATTCAACTCTTATCCCAAACTTTCCAATAAACAAAGATTTAGCTACATCAGAAAAAAATATTTGATTGAAAGATCTTCTCACGCAGAAACAGTTGTAAAATCTCAGTAGAACCTTTCTCTGCTAGGTCAGCTGACACTGAGGGACTGGATGCTGGCAGTCAATGTTTCTCAGCAACGGAGGGATGTGTGTTTTGTAATCCTGATGGAACCACACATCAGCTTCCATGCCTGTCTAGTGGAGCTAGTTCCCACTAGACCCCTAAAAAGGATGCGGCTCTCTCTGCCTATCCGGCCCTCCCTTATGCAGATTCGGAGCATTCATCCTGGCTCTTTGCTCATCTTCCACTCATTTTGGGAATAGACCTACTCACAAGCATAAATTTAAGGGCCACACAGTTTCCCGAAATGCTGGAATGGCGTGGGGCTTCAGTCACAAGCGGTGGATTTCTCAGTTTCACCCCGGCCCCTGCTCACTGCCAGCCCTTCAGAGCTCTCTCCCTGGGCCACTTCTTAGCTGTTCTGTTTTCTGGGAACTCTTCTGGGAGACAATGAGGAAACAAAGAGCCATGGATCCAGTCCACTTTCTGGTGCGGAGCAAACCCCTCCCCTGGCGAGAACTCAAGCCTGGGGGTAAGGTGGGGGAGGGGTGAGAGGAAGAAGAAAGAAACAAATTGTTCAACCAGCTACTGGGTTGGAGGAAATTACTTTAGACATTGGCAGAAACGGACAAATCTTTATCACACAGGCTCCACATGAGTGTTTCCTTTTGCTGCCGACTCAGGCCGTTTTTTTAAAGGTGGATCTCCTGATTTGTTTTGTGTGTCTCCAGGGTGTATACTTAGCAAACTGGCCTCATCCCAGCAAAGGTAGCACTATCACCAGGAAAAATCTATGAAGCAGACTGGACAAACAAAGTAACAAAGCCATAGTCATCTCTCTAAGCGGAGGACTTCTCACTGAGTTCCTCGGTTCACGTTGAACACTTTGAGCGGTGATGTCAGTCTTTGGGATGCGTCCACACTAGGGATGACATCAGTAATCCCAAGCAGACAACAGTGTTTCTACTGTTGGTGGAAATTCGCCCAAATCCACTTATGCCTACTGTTACATAGAAAGCATGTGTCTGGGGACTTAGGACTAAGTGGATAAAAGTGTGTGATACTCTTGCAGAGGGCCTGAGTTCTATTCCAAGGACCCACATCAGGCAGGCCACAGCACCTGTAACTCCAGCTCCAAGTCATCCCTGGACTCTGACATCTTCAGGCACAGCAAGTGTGTTCACAGACTCACAGTCAGCTGCACATGAAATTAATATAAAACTAGAAAAGAGAAAGTGTGTCTGATATTGGCTTACTGGGGCTCATGATTATGAAGAGCTGATAAAACTGGAAAGTATACATTAGATATTAAAAGAAACTCATTTATTTGTACATCTAATAACAAGTCTGGAAAGTCTAAAGAAAAACAAGTCACCAAAGTAATAAATAAAATCATGAAGCTACCTGAACATGGTGACATGCTCCTGTAATCCCACAGTTTAGGAACTCAGGATTCAGAAACTCCCATAATCCCACTGCCTAGGAGGTCAGGATCAGGAACTCCCATGATCCCATTACCTAGGAGGTCGGGATCAGGAATTCCTATGGTCTCATTGCTTAGGAGGTCAGGATCAAGAATTTCCATGACCTCTCTGCCTAGGAAGTCAGGATCAGGAACTCAAGGCAACAACAAATCAGGAAATTAAATCCAATTCACAGGAACCAGGAATAAATCTTGAAATCTCAAAGTTAACATTTTTCTTGGAGCTAATTTTTGATGCCATCAAGAGAATAAAGTAAAAATGATTTTGGTGACTTGAATGTTATTACACACAAGACTCAATTATTCATGAACCCATCTTATGTCAGCAAAGGCAGTGTGGTACCTTCCCCTGCTGGCCGATGGGCTACCTTAAGCAGACAGGACTATGTGAACAAGTTTGCAACCCCTCTTTCCCTTACTTTCTTTTGAGAAGTTGTCTTTGGGGACATATACGATGATAATGACACACCAGCAGATATTTGCTCAAGCTTCTATGTTCTCTCAATGAAATGGAAAAAATCCAGAGAATGCTTGGGATAAATTAAACAGCATGGCTAAGAAATAGCAGAGAAAACGGCTGGAGGGGAGAGGCTATAGTTAGAGGAGGGATGGTGAAAATTTTATGGACCAATGGTCATTCTGAAGCTTATTTAAATACACGGGAAGGTTGAGTGATTTAAGAACAGCAGGGAGCAGTCCTCAGTTTTGGTTTCCTCCCAAGCTTTCCCTTCTACCCTGGTCAACTATCCCCTTGCTTTCCCTATTTTCAAACAATGACAAGAAATGCTGGGGACTGTTGACTGTGCAGCTGCTGGGCTCCTTATTGTTCTTTGTCCACTTAGAGCAGCAATGGACGGGAAGGGCCAGCTGCCATGATGTGGCGACTTCTGGCAAGCAGCTAGGAAGACCCGACTGGGGTTTGTGTGACACAAGACATGTTTTTCCTCACCAAGGGGAAGCAAGTCAAGGTTTCGCTACCTCACTGTTTGAAAAATGACCTGTCCCTCGTCCAAGGATTGAGCGGAGCTGCTACAGGATTGGCTGCGTGTGGAAGAGTTGTCGCTGTTTGCTCAGAACACGCAGAGCAAGGGATGGGGTTGCTATCAGAGGGAGTAAGAGAAACTGACTTGTGGGTCTAATGAGTGGGGAGGGGGTGGATGTAATTCCGTTTTGCTGTGTGTTAATGACTGAAATGCATTTAGTAAAGGGTAGGAAGTGGGTGCCCGTTTCACTGGAGGAAGGACAACAAACATGGATTTTCTTGAAATAATAGAAAAAAAAAGTACCGAAAACTCCCTCATAAACTTCTGGGTTGATTTATTGTCAGGATCATGGAAATGGAACAATCCAGAAACCACTTGTAACCTTTCTCCTTCCCAAAGTGGGACTCCCGACACAGCATCCAGACTCCACTGTAGCGGTTCCCTTCACAGTGTGGGGCTCCCGGCACAGCATCCAGACTCCACTGTAGCGGTTCTCTTCCCAGTGTGGGACGCCCAACAGCTGGCAGGACCAAAGCCCGCCTGACAGGTGGGACTGCTGAAGAGATTCCAAAACGCCAGTGTTCTCATCTGCACAAAAAGTGTCTCTCCCGTTAAATACTTCTTGACATTGTTACCAGGGGAAAAGGAGATGGATGGATGTCTAGGTGTGTACCTTGTCCCTCACCAGTTATCCTGGGACATTCGCTAAGAGAAAGCAACACAATCAAGGCTAGTTGCAGGGTAACCCCAATTCTTGCCTTGGAAGGAAAAATAGATTCAGTGGAAGGGGAGAGGAGTACTCTAAAAACAAAAACAAACAAACAAAACAAAAACAAACAAAAACTTCTTTGCATGGTTTTTATGCAGGATGAAGCATTCGTTTTCCAGAGGCCATTCATTACTCTTTCTCCCCAGTGCTGGGGATAGCTACCAAAGCCTCGTTCATTGTGAGGCAAGTTCTAACCATTGGGCTCCACTCCCAGTCCCCATTACTCTTCGTGAGTGCAAACTTTCAGATTCTATTTACTCCAGTTTTAGGAGAAGAGAGGTCCCTCACGAACATGTGCTCCTGGAAATGAAATCAGAGGCTTATAGGGTGCAGTGAAGAAGTTCCACAGTATTATTACCTCTAGGCAAAGAGGTCCCGAGCTCGGGGTTCCTTTCAGCTCAGCACTGGCCAAGAACGAGCTGCTGAACAAGGCATTATGTCCGGAAGTGACAGTTTCCCTCCTGTGCGCTATCAGGTATGGGCTCCACCCTGACACTCCCCGTGAATGGTTCAGTTTACAGGACTCCGAAGGGGAAAATGGACAAAAGCCTTTACTTTGTCTTCTCAGCTGGAGCCCACTAGGTACACACAGCGGAAATTCCCCCGGAGGGAAGGAGTTCAGGAGAGTCAGCTGCGTAAGTGAGGTCCATGAAGGTGCTGAAGCAGTCCTCTCTCTCTCTCTCTCTCTCTCTCTCTCTCTCTCTCTCTCTCTCTCTCTCTCTCTCTGCCTCCCTCCCTCCCTCCCTCCCCCCTTCTCTGTGTGTGTGTGTGTGTGTGTGTGTGACACGCACACCTGCGTGCCTCCATTCTGTAAGCAGAATCTTACAGCATGTCAGCTCCTATTGTTCCGCCTACGCCCAGGAAAGTAAAGAGGCCCTGGAGAACTCCAGAGTGCCTGTGCACTGCGGGGTAAAGACTGCAGGTCCAGTTTACATTCAGCAGTTTCTAAGGTCTTCTGGCACAGTGCTATGTCAAGCAGATTTCGAAGCGATACCTAGATTCATATTGGTATGAGGTATCAATGTTAACTAGCTTAACTGATTGCACAGTCAGGAATCTCCTTCGTGGTTTGCTGAGCTACTGTTGAGGAAATTCTTACCATTTTGAGGCATAAAGAGGGATGGAAGTTGTCTAGAATCCTTAGGGAAGCATCCTTCTTCCTGAAGATGCTGGGTAGGATCGTGTAGTGTGACTGCAGGGAAACCTGTTGGTGCCGTTCAAATTCCTACTCCATCTTCCAAGCCACTTAAATGTCCTCTCTTCTTACTCCTAGCACTAATGTAAGATAGAGTTGTGGAGATTCCCAGCACACTAATTATCAGACTTGTTTCTTTGGGTTGGTTTTGATTCATTAAAGAATGGTAGTATGTCTATAAGAGTTCCTTACCTTGTAATCCTCCCACCTCCTTCCCATACAGTTAAAAATACATCCCCCAACTATTTGAAACTCTACAATAAGAATCTCATGATTGTTGTATCTTTCAAAAGCAGGTAAGTTGGAAAATAATCTGAACAAAGCTGTGAAAGTTCTATGCTTAGAAAAATTACTTAACATCACACACCAGGAATTTGTTATTGTTATTTAAAGAAAAATAAAAAGTTTAGGATGGAACAACTATTTAGATCATGCCAATTTCATCATGATAAATCATTACTAACATTTTCATGTATACAAAGTCAAATGCAGAGATGTTGTTTATCACAATGATATTAGAAAGCAAACTCAGCATAATGTAAAGTTCAGAAGTAAATGAATTTTATCCAGAAAAATCAGCTTGCCCTAATGGATTCTGATGAGTAATTTAATAAAGAATCCAAAGATATTTAAAAGACTGTTCCTTTTGTTCAGTTCCTTTTGTTAAGGAAGAGTCAACAGATAAAGACTTATGTACTTGGGGTCCCTGATGTGATATTTGGATACTCCTTAGCACCGCAGAAGCACACACTCAATTGTCTATTGGTGTCCTGTCTTACGTCACCGAGCTTGCCTCAGACGATGCTTTGAATAATGTGCCAGGAAATTTATATAGGTACATTTTCTTGGGTCATTTACTGGATCTTTAGTTTGTTCCTTTAGTAATGTCACATTTCACTCATGGTCTTGAGGTACCCACACATGTGCTAATGCAGTCTAGGCTTTCTTAATGGGTTGGCTTTGGAAGGGAAAAGCCAACTTCTTCTCTGAGTCTAATGAGAATCCAGCAGTTCAAATGCCAGTGCTGGTGGCAAACTTGCTTCCAGGCTTCTTCATCTGTTTAATCAGCTGTCTGGGCCAGTGTATAGACCTGTTCTAGGATCCGAATTGAAACCTGGGTCTGCCAGGGTGGTATGGTGATGCAGTGGGCCTGGAACAAGATGCCAGTTACAATCAATATTGCTGCTGGTTTGTCTTAAATGACATCATATTTATAGGAGGAAGGGAAGAATGGTGTGAATCAAGTGCTAGACAAGTAGTAACACTCATTAAAGAAAGAGTGTCACAAAGCTGAGACAGCATCAGGGAAGGGCATACATGATAGACAAGCAGCAAAAGCGGGTCAAAGGTGTCTGAGGCCATGACTTCAAAACAGGAAAACTTGTTGATTTTTATCTAATATCTTAAACTTTTCAGAGTGCTTTCAGTCAGGCCACGTTCTGTTCTCCTGACAAACTTCTGTGATGCCGAGGACAACTGCAGCATGATCGCTGCTGGACTCTCCGTTTCTTCACTGGTTCTGGCCTAGGACTTGCCAGTGGATGAATGGAAAAAAGTGATTTGGTCAAAATCATCAAGGTAGAGAAATTTGATTCCAATGTGGCTTTGTTACTGCAAATCCTTTATTTCTTTCATAAGCTTTGCTTCCTTCAAATATGGAAGACCCACTTCTCCCTTTTCTGATCTCCAAGCCAAAAAAGTAAATAAATAAAATAATAGTACTAATAATTTTCCATACTTCACTTATCTTTTATTAGGAATAGTCGACTGTGTATCTAAAAGTCAAAGTTTCAAGTGGTTCTGCATCAAGAAATAATAAAGGATAATATATGACTCTTCAAACCAAGTAGGTGTGGGCAATCTCTTTCTATAATGGGACAAATAGTACATATTCTCAGCTTTTTACTCCATGTGATCTAATTCCCCAGTCCTGCCATTTAACACAAATCTCACAAGATTATGAGTTAACATGAATGGTTGTGTCTGTGCTAGTACAGTTGCAGGAGATGGTGTGAACTGGGCTGACATGGTTACAGGAGATGGTGTGAACTGGGCTGGTACAGTTGCAGGAGATGGTGTGAACTGGGCTGACATAGTCACAGGTGATGGTGTGAACGAGGCTGGTACAGTTGCAGGAGCTGGTGTGAACTGGGCTGACGTGGTTACAGGAGATGGTGTGAACTGGGCTGACGTGGTTACAGGTGAACTAGGCTGGTACAGTTGCAGGATGGTGTGAACTGGGCTGACGTGGTTACAGGTGATGGTGTGAACTGGGCTGACGTGGTTACAGGTGATGGTGTAAACGAGGCTAGTACAGTTGCAGGAGCTGGTGTGAACTGGGCTGACATGGTTACAGGAGCTGGTGTGAACTGGGCTGACATGGTTACAGGAGATGGTGTGAACTGGGCTGACGTGGTTACAGGTGATGGTGTGAACGAGGCTGGTACAGTTGCAGGAGATGGTGTGAACGAGTAAAAACGTTCATGGGTCACTCTATTTCTACAACATGATGATTTAAAATCTATTTGGGATTATCAGTGTCCAATCAGTTTAGTAGAATTGCAGGATATAAAAAAAAAAAAGACTAACAAAAAAGAAAGATTTCTGCCTGAAAACACAAACTATATATTTAGTTTAAAAATAAATTTTTGCTTTGAAAACTGTTGGGTCTGTTCTGGTATATCCATCAGAGATATGAACAAATTTCAAATGCTTCTCTATGCTCTGGGGGAAACTTAGACATCATAAACCTAGTTACCATAGAGAAACAAGGGCGAAAATCAGTAGAAAACAATGTAGATATGTTGGAGGAGGGCCTGCTGCTTGTTCATTCTGGCTGCCTGGCTAATTTAACCCTGAAATAAACACACAGAAATTGTATTAATTAAATCACTGCTTGGTCCATTCATTTTAGCCTCTTATTGGCTAACTCTCACATCATGATTTAACCCATTTCTATTAATCTGTATGTCACCATGAGGTTGTGGCCTACCAGCAAAGTCTCAGCATGTCTATTGTTGATGGCAGGTCCATGACATCTCCCTGACTCTGCTTTCTTCCTCCCAGAATTCAGTTCTGTCTTCTGGACCTTCCTAAGTTCTTGCCCTATCAAGCCAAGGCAGAGTCTTTATTCATTAACCAATAAAAGCAACACAAAGACAGAAGGAACTCCTATACCATTTCCCCTTTTCTGTTTAAACAAAAAAGGAAGGCTTTAACTTTAACATAGTAAAATTACATACAACAAAACAGTTATCAAGCAAGAACTACAGTTACAATATTTATATATTTATATCTACTTTACCTTTTACCATATTTCATCAGCAGTAAAAGGCATTATCTCTGCTGGGTCTATACCTACTAATTGATGAAGTCTCAATTTACCTTTTATAATTAATTCAGAGACTTTTCCCACATAAGTTTTTAATTTTTTAACTCGGTTTATGTGGTAAAAAGATCCATTCTAATATAATATCATCCTTCTGCATCAAAATTCCTGTAGGAGAAGTGCTGGAAGGCACTATGGCTAGCATACAATTAAGATTTGGATTCACCCTATCCACATATACCTCCTGTAATTTCTCCTCAACAAACATCAATTCCTTTTCTGCTTCAGCTGTTAATTCTCTGGTACTATTCAAGTCCTTATCACCATCTAAGGTTTTGTTTAAATGAATTATTAGATCAGGTGTTATCCCAACAGCTGGTTATAGACTGGAAATGTCTCCTAATAATCTTTGAAAGTCATTAAGAGTCTGCAACCCATCTCTCCTAATTTGTGCCTTTTGTGTTATAATTTTCTGTAAGCCTATTCTGTAACCTAGGTAATTAACAGAATCTCCTCTTTGAATTTTTTCAGGAACAATGTGTAATCCCCATTTAGGCATGAATTTCTTTACTTCTTCAAACATTTTTTTCTAAAGTATCTCTATTTGAATCAGATAACAAATTATCATCCATGTAATGGTAGATTATAGACTTAGGAAATCGCTTATGTATTATTTTCAATGGTTGGCTGACAAAGTATTGGCACAGGGTGGGGCTATTGAGCATTCCCTGTGCGAGGGTAGTCCATTTATATTTTCTAGTAGGCTGAGAATTATTATAAGTAGGTGTTGTGAAGGCAAACTTTTCTCTATCCTTTTCTTGTAAAGGTATAATGAAGAAACAATTCTTTAAATCAATAACTATAAGAGGCCATCCCTTTGGTAACAGAGAAGGCTGAGGAATTCCAGATTATAGAGGCCCCATAGGTTGAATAACCTTGTTGATAGTCCCTAAATCTGTCACCATTCTCCACGTTCCAGATTTCTTTTTAACAACAAATACAGGAGAATTCCAAGGGCTGGTAGATTCTCCCATATGTCAAGTGTCTAGTTGCTCTGCCTACCGGATTCTTCATTACCTTTCCACTTGGTTCCTAAACCAATGCCACACATTTCAGTTTGGGGGCAGAACATTTTTTTATATATAACAACTTTTAAAATTATTTCTATATTTTATTTATATGTATCAGTCTGTCTTAGAGTTTCCTTTGCATATAAAACACCATGATCAAAAGCAACTTGGAGACAAATGGGTTCCTATTTCAAGTAACTGTCTATGACTGAAGAAAGGTGGGGCAGGAACTCAGCTCAGGAACTGAAGCAGAGGCCATGAGGCATGCAGCTTACTGGCTTGCTCAGCCAACTTTCATATACCAATCAGAATCATTTGCTGAGGGGTTGCACTGCCCGCAGTGAGGTGAAACCACCTGCATTAATCATCAATCAAGAAAATGCACTGCAGACTTGTGAACAGGCAAATCTTATGGAGACGTCTTCTCAATTGAGAGTCACCCTTTCCCAAATGGCTTTAGCTTATGTCAAGTTGACATCAAACTAAGCAACACAGGGTGCTTTGCTGTGTGTATGTCTGTGCATCTTGTGCCTGCTTGGTGGCTGTGGGGGTCAGAAGAAGGATCAGAGCACCCAGGACTGGAGTTACAGAGGGCTGTGAGCTACCACGAGGTGCTGGGAATTGAAACCAAGTCCTCCAGAAGAATAGTCACTGCTCTTAACCCCTGAACATCTCTCCTGCTCCCATATATAGCAAATTTTATAGCCATCAAAGTAGGGTAGATTATGCTGGGAAATTAAAAACTCCTTTATAAGATTAGTGGTTTAAATATTGAAAGAAATTTCACCTTGAGGACACATGTCATATGTTCTGATTTCATGTTTATTCATTTCAATTCCTCAGGAAACTAAGTTAATTAAAATGCAGCTACCAAGTCAAATATTGTAGATTGTCCATTGCTAAGAGCAAAGAGAACTGTAAAGGCTTACATACTGACAAGTAAATGCAAAATCCAAGAGACTCATCCATCTTTTCTACTCAACTCAAGAGTCACTGACCAGAGCCATATGTCTGCCACTAAAGGGACTGTGTCCAGAAAGGCATAACTTGGAAAAATTGATTAAAAACTCTTGTAACTATCACAAGCGACACAGACCTCACCTACCTTCTAGCCATAAAGTCACACAATGTAATTATTATGGCTCAAAGACATTTTGTTATGACATGAATAGGCCACAAAAAGTAATCATGATACAAACATGGAACACTAACATTTAGAGAAATAAACCTATGCAAATTTTAGTCCTTATGAATGCCTATCAACAGCGACTCTGAGAGACAGTATGCCAACTCTGTGTTCAGCTCACAGCACATGAACTGTGCCTTTTGTTCCCTGATTTCTGTCCCTGGAATAAATATGGTTAGTTCTAGCAAATCCCCAGAACAAGACACAGCATTCTAGGCTGGTTTCTGTATAGTGTGTTGGCCAGCATTGACAGAAGAGAATTTCTGAGCAGCCAATTTCCTACAGACCTCTGATTCCCCACTGTTCTGAGCAGCTTGATGTTTAGTGAAATAACAAGGCAGGCTTGTTTGGTGAAGGTGTAGAGCATTTTAGGTGCATTGATAGAGCATTCAAGAAGCCACTAAGGTTTGATTATATAAAACTTGCTGACCTAAAGTATTGACAAACTTTGGCTGGTATAGCCAGAAGGATTCTGCAGTCTGTCATCTCTTGTCACTAGCCTCCCAGGAGCTGAGACGAAAGAGTTCTCACATAATGGTTAATGTGCAAATTAGAGTTCTGATTTATAACCTTTAGACCAGAAATAAAAGCAAACCAGCAAACGAAACCCCAGACTTCCTGCTCTACCACGTGGTACGTCAGCCACAGACATAGTGACTCAGGCAGTAACTTTTAACAAGGCAAGGTATAGGCTCAAACTCTGAGAGAGGAATAACCTAGTTTTGAAAGAAGAGAGCATGGAGTCTCTGTGGTTGTCAGCTGAAATTCTATCTTTGGGGTCTGATTACGAAATCTAGCTTGTTCCTGCTTCTATATCTTGCTGAAGTTTGGTCTTCTAAACTGGGAGATTCAGCATCTTTGGCAGCCTTCCACTGAACCTTCTTAGCTGGCTTCAGCCTTGGTAAACACACTCTATCCTGCAAGGTCAGGAGTCATTAGAGTCCGAGAAATATAATATCTAACACGGTTTTACTTCTATGGTCAAAAAAATAAATAAATAAAAGATCCTCAAAGTGCCTAAATAATTGAAAGATCTTTTGAAACAGAGAACCTGTAAGCAAATTCCCCTGTTCTTGCAGGTCTTCCTGCAAAATTTGAATTCAAAAGGTCACAGTTCATTTTATGTCTTGTTCATAAAGATGCATGTTCAGAATTTTGTACCACAGTGTACTGGGACACATGGAGATCTCATGTCAAACACTTAATTCAGTCTATTCTTCTTGAAGATTTAGTTTTTATTTATGTGTTTGAGTATCTTGCTTGCATGTATACCTTACCTGGGGCCCATGAAGTTCAGAAAAGAGCATCAGATTTTCCAGAACGGAGGCTACAGCCATTTGTAAAGCTCACAGTGTGGCTCATAATTGCTGAGCTGTCTCTCCAGCCTCCCAATTTTTCCCTAACTGAAGTGTTGGCTATAACATTAACACAAATCTTCAGATAAAATGGAGTCTAACTCAAGATGGAATCCTTATACTGTCGCTGCTATTGGACTGTACTGGAACTGTCTCTCATTCAACCAGGGCTCACTTAGGGTATATATGGGTAGAGACAAAGGCTATGGAAAAGATCAATTTAAACTGTAAATAAATTACTTTAGTTAGAATTTTAGGAAGTATTAAAATTCTTCTTTATCTTGTTCTCCTCCTCCTTTTTGCATCATCATCAGCATCACAATCATATTATTATTATTATTATTATTGGCACAGAGTGAATGTTAATTTGGTGGAGCCAGTCCTTCCTTCCACCTTTAAGTTGGTTGCAGAGATTGTCAGCCTTTCGGAGAGAGCACGTCTTCCATGTCCGTTTCCCCCATCTTAGAGGATGCAGGGTTCTGCATCGGTGTCTCACGTGCCATGCAGACTTGGCAGCTGCTACAACAGTGGCAGAAACACAGTTGCTTTATGTCACTTTCCTATCCAAGTCCAGGCATAAAATGGCTTCCCCAGGTGTAATTCAGCAGGCTGGGAACTTTCCCCTACTGCACCTCTCTTCCAAAACTATTGCCTCATCTCTGTGACATCACATGCACCCGCCAAGTGCACAGTCTAGACAGCAGAAATTAATAGAACCAAGTTGTGTCATGAAATTCAAAAAGTTCAAAGTAACAGAAAATGAATGTTAAACTTTTTCAGGAAATTCTGAATAAGGATTTATAGGAGACATCCCACTTTAATTTTGTGGTCACACTGTCGCTCCTCCATTCACCTGAGGATGTATTTACCTTAAAATGAGAAGGATTAACCACCTGGAGTTCTGCTAGAAAGAAGGCAGGCCTGTTTTCTACACATGCTGAGGTCTCACTGTGGAGTCTCACTCTGTGCTCTCACTAAGTCTTTTTGCTTGTGGAACAGATATAGTATAATTGAATCTTCACTTCCTATTTTGTGTTCTGGTCTTTTCTTCAAATAATGGGGAACACATTTTGAAAATTATATCAAGAAGATATACATTCCCAGATCTACTCACAACATCCCAAACGACCAACCAGAACACCTTTTATTTGATGGTCGTGAAAGCCTATCAAGACTTGCTTTGGAATAGCTGTCCCACTCCAGAGCGCCCGCCCTGTGTTCCTCTGTGAAGTTCCATACACAGGGGACATGTGTTTTCAATACACCAAGGACAGTAACAATGGCTCAGACAAAGAACTTCTCGGAAGATCTTGCCTGTATTTTCTTCAAGAGGAAATCTCAAGCAACAAAGCTAACATTTCCTGAAAAGGAGACTCATACATCGCATAAGCTTGGAGAGAATTGCACAAGTCAGAAATTTGCAAACAGCACTGCAACTTTTGCCTACAATGAAACAGTTTGGGGAAACATGGTGGTTGGACCATATCTGACTGACGGATGTGACGCATAGAGGCTAAGTGAGAAAAAGGTTCTGGACATTTCCATGGGACCTGTGGAAGGAAGAACTCCAGCTTTGCCTGTGTGACTGTCAGCCATGCCCGAGATGGTTCTGTGGAACAAGCAGAGGGTTGGTACTGGGACTGCTCGCTTTCCTCGCCTCACCACTCATGAGTATATTCAGCCCCAAGTCAGGAAGAGGCTGAAAATCTTTAAGACTATCTCACAGATCTTTCTGTGTGCCTTTGGAGATTACAAAACTCTTCCCCCAACTGACCTTATGTCCAGGCCTCTTTCTCCTTCCGCTCTTCTCAGACGGTCAGCCATTAGCGGCATAGGAACAGAAGGAGCACTACACTTGGAGTCACAAAACTAGTTGTAATATGATTTGGGGCATTGTCTTAACTTCAATCAATCATCATACCCAATTTGTGAAATAAAAATTGTAGCTCACGCTCATAATCACAGCACCCCTGAGAAAGAGGCAGGAGGATGATTCAAATCATCATCAGCAATTCATCTATGAGAGACACTGTCTCAACCTCAAGAGGAAGGGAATGGTGGGGGGTCTCTGTTGACTCAGTGCTTCCCTGGACAGTGCAAGGACTCAACTGCACCCTTAATATGCTCCTAGAAACAAGATGTCTCTGGTGGCATGCATGTGGTTCAGTCTCACCACTGACGACATGGAGGCAGGAGACTGTCCACGTCTCTCACTCGACACCTGGCCTACTGGATGGACTCCAGCCCAGTGAGAGACCCTGCCTCAAGACAAGATAGATGTCATCTGAGGAACCACAGTCAAGGTTGTTAACCAGCCTACACACACACACACACACACACACACACACACACCCCTACATGTAAACTCTCTCTCACACACTCACACAAGTAAAACAAAACACCTAAAATTAAAGCATCTACCCCTTAAGCATGGTATCAATGGATACGATTATGATAGCCTATTGTAGGGTATAACGGGTTAAACAGGTGTGTGTTCTTATCCCTTCCTCTTGGTGTGGGCGAACGTACCGATTCTAGACTGCTGACTTCTTGGATGACTGGAAAATGCAGACAGGGAATAGTAAAGGGCTCAATGCCTTCAATCTCCCTAACTGTTGGCAGGGTAAGATGCACCTTCGAATGTATCCTAGACACTGCCCTGGCTTGCTGGCCTTTATTGTTTGAGTACAGAATGGATTTCAGTGGGGCCTGTGGGCCTGAGTTCCTAAAACTCCCAGGTGATGTCTGATAAGAGAGTGCCACCTGGAGTGGAGGAGGGTAGGGTCAAGGGAAGCGGTAGCACAGGGAAGAGAGCGACTGGACCAAGGCTTCCTGCTTGCTGACCTCCATGCTGCCATCATGCGTGGCGCGCTGACTGCAGGGTGGCCATAACCGTTGTGAAATCCTCCTGCTGATAGCCGCATTCTGGCAGGGTTTGCCTTTAATTGGGCATTTTTTTTTTAATTATGGAATATATCTAGTAGAACAGAAACAGAAGAAACTGCAGCATAACTCAGAGCCTGCTATGCTGCCCACGGCCTTCGACCTACCTGGTAGGGAAGGTCAGCTTGTCAAAGAAGCATGCATTCTGCCAACTGGGATGCGGCCAGTGATGATAAGAATCACTATTTTCTGTGACCTTAGCTGTATTTAGAGTGTACTCCCGGGAGTCCCTAGTTCAACACACCTTGATTGCACATTGTGAACTAACATCCTTGCCATTCACATTTAGAACCAAATGACTTCCTTTTGGCATTGGCACGTCCATTTGGTGGCTTGCCATAATATTATGTATTGTTCAGAATAATTTTCCATGTGACTCAGTCCGGCTTCCTTGATTTACAGCTATTTGTAAAAGCTGGCTCTCAGAAGGGGTAGAGAAGTCAGGAAGAAAATAGCTTCATAACAAACGACTGCGAAGGAGCAGACGGAGCTCAGCTGGTGACACACAGGTCTCAGCCAGATTCTGGTGATGACAACTGGCCATTTTAAACATTCTGCTGGCTTGTCGGAGGGATTCAGGAATGTGCTACTGAGACAGGGAACACAGCTACTTGGTTGAGAGGACTCCAATCCCTGCTGCTGACGGGATTGCCACACCTGGTTTACCAGAATCTTGACTTCAGTGGTGTACAGAGATATCTAATCATAATGGGAGCCCTTAGCACAAATTTTTAAGTATAAAACTGGAGAGAAATTTGCTTTGCTCTGTAGATTTCAGCTACATAATGAAACTCTGGCCTAGCTCTGGCTTTTGCTTGTCAGAGAGGTTTAAACACTGGGGAGACTATCAGAGAACAACCCTTGAAAGTTTAGTTCTACCAGTAAGGTCCTCTGGGTTTGAAGAGGGGAGTTCTTGAGACCCTAGCCGAGTGTGCTCCCGGCAGCTTTGTGGCAGATGGACATCTGTGTCCAGGCTGACGACTTCAGACCCTTTTAGGTCAAAGGTTTACTCTGTTGCCCTAGGGCAGACGCAGTAGCTTCCACGTATTTGGGTTTTGTTTTTTTCTTTTGTTTTGTGTTTTGCTTTTGGATGATGCCTTCCACCAATAGGGCTGTTAAGAGTTAGAGAAATTTCCTAGTCTTAGGTCTGTAATTACTCAGAAATCTGCACGGGCTCTTTATTAAGTCAATTTTTCCTGTTTTAGCCACATCTGCTCTTAACTTCACAGAGCTTGACAGTGTCCACCTGGCTCCATGCGCAGCAAGTGCGCTACCGCTCTACATGGGAAGAGCCAGTTCTAAAGCGGTTGTGAATGGAGAAAACTTCTTTCAATCAGCTGTATAAATGTTTCTGGATAAACTCACTGAACTTCTTGTATGAAGTGCCACTTGCAAGAGGAAATGTTTTTTTTTTATTATGTAATCATTTTATTTATTTATTTATTTATTTAAGATTTCTGTCTTTTCCCCACCGCAACCTCCCATTTCCCTCCCCCTCCCCCAGTCAAGTCCCCCTCCCTCTTCAGCCCAAAGAGCTATCAGGGTTCCCTGCCCTGTGGGAAGTCCATGGACCACCCACCTCCATCTAGGTCTAGTAAGGTGAGCATCCAAAATGCCTAGGCTCCCACAAAGCCAATACGTGCAGTAGGATCAAAAACCCATTGCCATTGTTCTTGAGATCTCAGAAAATAGAGAACACTATCCTGAGTGAGGTAAGCCAGACCCAAAAAGAGGAACATGGGATGTACTCACTCATATTTGGTTTCTAGACATAAACAAAGGACATTGAGCCTCTAATACGTAATCTTAGAGAAGCTAAATAAGAAGGAGAACCCAAAGAAAAACATATAGGCATCCTCCTGAATATTAACCTTCATCAGGCGATGAAAGGAGACAGAGACAGAGACCCACATTGGAGCACCGGACAGTAATCTCAAGGTCCAAATCAGGAGAAGAAGGAGAGAGAGCAAGAGCAAGGAACTCAGGAACGCGAGGGGTGCACCCACACATGGAGACAATGGGGATTTTCTACTGGGAACTCACCAAGGCCAGCTGACCTGGGTTTGAAAAAGCCTGGGATAGAACCGTCTTGGGAAAAAACATAGAGGAAATGGTTTTTTACATAGTTCTCCCAGAATCCTTCAGTCCTTACCTGTGTCATGGTATGGCTGGCGTACCCAACCCTCTATTCCAAACTCTCCAATGCAGGGTTTGGACTGCCCTTCCCCCAGAGCTTCTTCCCTGTATAATCCAGACATTTTGGTTAACTGCCACCTCTTTACTTTTGCCCTCTTGGCTGCTGCACCAGGTTCCCCCTCTCCCCTTCCCTTTCCCCTCCTACCTCCTCCCATGGCTCAGAGGTGTGTCCACTCTGACATTTGAGTTTCTCTCTACTTTATGCTTGCAGTTTCAAGATACGAACCCTCAGCTTCCTTTTCCTGCTGCCATGCCTTTCCCAACCACCATGGACTCTAACCCTCTGGAATCATAAAACCAACTATCTTTTATAAGTTGCCTTGGTCACAATGCTTTATAACAGTAATACTTACAGAGCTAGTTCCAGGACAGGCTCCAAAACCACAGAGAAACCCTATCTCGAAAAACCAAAAAACAAACAAACAAACAGTAATACTTAAGTCATTAACGCAACCAGCTGAAACAATTTGGTAAAACGTCGAATTACTGCTCTCAAGATCTTATCCTATAAATACAGCCACGGTGTTACCAGAGAATGGGCTCAATGAGACTTGGATGTAGTCTTTAAATATTTTTGGAGAGAGGCTACATATGTATCTCAGTTCATAGAGTGCTTGTCTAGTGTACACAGAGCCCTTGGTTCAATCCCAGCACCACATAAAAGTGGGGCTGAAGGAACAGCCTATAATCCCAGCACCCAGGAACTGGAGGTGAGGAGATCACAAGTTTAAAGTCATTTTTCATGACATAGGTTGACTCCTCAGGTCACATGAACCAGGGAAATCTTTTTTTTTTTTTGTAAGATGTATGTTCTTACTGTAAACAAAGTTTATAAAATTATTTGTAAGAGTCCCAAGAAACTGCAAGTTTGTAGATAGGAAATGAGCAAGGCCATCCTCACACTAAGGCTTTGAGTGTGGTTTGTTAGTATTGTTTGCCTTTTACTGAAAATAGATTTGTTTTTTACTCACATAATAAATATATCTTAATTATGATTTCCCTCTCTCTACTCCTTCCAGGCATTCTCCACCTCCCCCCTCATTCAGATCCAGTTAAATTCTGTCTCTCATTAGAAAGTGAGCAACTGGTAGCGGCTCCCCTGCTTCTCGGAATTTTCAGGCTCTTACCCTGATATCTGACTCCTGATTTTTTATTGGTAAGAAATAAGATAATACTATACTATACTGTACTAATATAATAAAATTAAAAAACAAAAATTAACACATCAGAATTGAACAAAATGAATGAACAGAAGGAAAAGAACCCAAGAGAACATACGGGAAGCAGAGACCCAGACATTTGCCTGTTCAGATACTTCATAAAAACTAAACTATCTAGTTTAGTTTAGTATATATATATATATATATATATATATATATATATATATATAAAGGACCAATAGAGTAAAAGAGAACATATATATTCATATATGTATATGTGTGTGTATAAAACGTGTGTATATATATATACATACATATAAATATATACATATATATAAAATAAGATCAAAGAAAAAAGGGAAAACCCTAACATGACTGTGGTGAGTTCAGAAGTTTTATACAGTAAATATACAGCTGACAGATTTATTAGACTAAGCCACGGGGAAGTGTATATGTACACACCCACTTGGACTAACCTGTTTTGCTGAGCTATGGGCCCATCTGTGCTTTGGATAAGTCACTGTCAGTTCTGTAAAAATCTTGTGAAATCATGGCATTTCTCCCTTTTATAGTCTCCCAGCAGTGTATAAACCTGACTTTTCCTGTAGGGCAACTGGATGAAGTCGTGGTGTGAAAAGAATCCACTCAGTCAAGCCTTTATTCTCATAGCCAAAATCTATATAAAAATAGCCTCCCACAAACTTTCTTTATTGACCATAGTTCACTGACAAGAGAGGAGCCTTATACAGGAGGTAACGAGTCTGCTCTAACAGCAGACCCAGGAAGGTGGAATCTCCTGGTCTTCTGCTCTGACTTAACAGGCTACCGACAGTCTGTACACTTTACCTTGGTTTCAACTAACATAAGATCATAGCCCGGGGAATTAACTGTGTATACAGGACAAAGGCCTGAGTTGCTAAAACTAGCTTCAGAGAGAAAAATTCTCACCTGAGCACCCTGCTGGGGTCAAAAGCAAGGTCCCCAAAAGAGACTTCCTTTAACTCAACCAGCTAGATGCTAATGCAAATCAAGCCCACAGGTTAGTATAGCCACAGAGGAATTTCACAACCACATCTCCTCAGAGATATAAGGCACCTCCCTGCCAGATCCATGGTGTCTTGTGACTCTGTGGAAATACATGCTTGATACTATTGTTACCACCTGTGGAATCGCTAACTTGTCTATATAAACTTAAAGATTTGTGGAGATGGCCCCTTCTGCCTTATGACTTATGATCACCTTCCTCCAAGAAATAAAAGAGACGTGCAGGAAATACGTGCCTGAGTCAAGTGTTCTACCCCTCAGATCCCGTTCCCAAGCCAGTTTTCACTTGTTGCTTGTTGCAGAGGTCCTGTTCTGAACCCCGAGGGAGAGCTGAGGCTGGTACTCAGTAGCTCCCAATACACAAGGACCCTCTAAAGATGCCATCAAGTTCACTTTCTGTTGACCTTCTACTGCTGGCCGTGCAGCCTACCCTTAAGAGTAGTTTGTTTCACCCAGGCGGTGGTGGTGCACGTTCGTTCAAGATCAACTTATTCTACAGAGCTAGTTCCAGAACAACCAGGCTACATGGAGAAAACCTGTCTTGAAAAAGAAAAAAAGCAAAAGAAAAGAATAGGTTGTTTTCCAAGTGAGACTCCCTTGGAGGAAACTATAATTTCATTTACAAGTGGTTATCAATCGGAGATTGCTTCTGGGTTAAGAATGGGGATATGTGTCTGGTTCTCCTTTCAGTTCTGGGGCCCCAGCTGGTGTAGACACATGCCAGCCCTGTGCATGCTTCCTCAGTCTCTCTGAATTCATATGTGCCTTGTGTTACAGGAGAGAGCCGCTTGTTTGTCCCTGCCATCCGGTTTGCTTAGCCCCGAAATAACCACACAGAAACTGTATTAATTAAATCGCTGCTTGGTCCATTAGCTCTAGCCTCTTATTGGCTAACTCCCACATCTTGATTTAACCCATTTCTATTAATCTGTATATCGCTACAAGGCAGTGGCTTACTGGGAAAGATTCAACATGTTTGACTCTGGTGGCTCCAGGGCAAATCTCTCTCACTCTGCTTTCTTCCTCCCAGAATTCTGTCTTCTCTGACTACCTAAGTTCTGCCCTATTAGGCCAAGGCAGTTTCTTTATTCATTAACCAATGAAAGCAACACAAAGACAGAAGGACCTCCTATACCACCATTGGTCATGTTGTTTTAGAGGACCTTGTTCTCCTGGTATCCTCCATCTTCTCATGTTTACACTCTCTCTGTCTCCTCTTCCCCAGCATCTCTTGAGTTCTGACAGAAGGAACTTGATAGAAACATCCAGTTCAGGGTTGCTGAGTGTTCCAAGGTGCTCACTGTTTAATGTCTGACCATGGGTCTCTGTATTTATTCCTTTTTTGTTGTTGTTGCAGAAGGAAGCTTCTCTGAAGATGTCTGAGCACTGATCCATGAGTATAGCAGAATGTCATTATGAGTCATTTTATTGTTCCTTTGTTGTTTTGATTTATTTATTTAGTTGAACGGCAATATCTGGTTTCTTCCTAGTTCCCTGGGCTATCTGGGCTCTGGTTCTTGGTCATTCAAGCCATATCAGGTACTTGGTTTCCATCTCATGGAGCAAAGCTTCAGTCAAATCAGATATTGGTTGGTTGCTTCCAAAAGCATGATGGCCCCCAATGCCCTTGCATATCTTACAGGTAGTATTAGCATGGTCAAGAGTAGTGGAAGGTTTGTGAAGTTCAGACTTAATAGCTAGGAGGAGCTGAGTGTGGGAACAGAAAGAACAGAGGGAAGGTTTGGAGCAAAGATAGGAGACAGTTTGGACATAGGTACCTCCTTCTGTCTATCTGATCACTGGCAGAAGCAGCAAAGATCCCATATAATATCTAGATATAGGGTGCCAGTTGGAAACGACTTGGATTTGTTATCTAAAGGGTATCAGGGCCAGATTTGGCTGCAAAGGTAGATAAGTTCGGAAGCCCTTAAGTTGGGTACTAGCAGTCTCAGATTTTCCCAAAAGCATACCAGCAGGGAGCGAGGCAGAGAAAGAAGATCCAAGGCTTGAATATCCTGGGACCAGGGCTTGTGAGTGAGACCAAAGGGCAAGAAACAATTCTTGAGATATTAATCCTCACTCATGGGAAATGACCAAAGGTGAGTTTGATGAAGAGGATCAGCTGCAGCCTTGAAGATTGTAGCTGGGGTTTCCTCTGCTTTCAAGAACACCAGAAAGACACAAGACACTCAATGGTCACTACCACAGATTCAGAGAAGGGTTTAAGCTGGCTACCAATTGCAGCCGGTGTTGGGTGAAGAGCCTAGCGATTAGTTACTTGGAAAGTGAGCCTGTTGCAGGTAGACTGGGTACAGGATCTTAGCATGCCTCCAGCTGCTGATAGACAGGAGGAACCAAGAAAGCCTGCCACGTCTCATGACACCAACGTAATAGTTTAGCAGCACTGGGGAGGCAACCTTGGTGGGTTGAAGCCAAGGGACATGACAAAATCATACCATGCAACTGTTATGCCCAAATCCGGGAACTCCCCACAAAAGCCAACAAGAAAACAGGGTTCCACACGTAAAAGCAAAGAGCCTTTATTTTAATCAAGTTTGCAAACTCGGTCTCCCCTCATGTCCAACGTACTGGAATAACCAGAGAGCCCCAAGCTCAATTAGAATAGGGTTTTATAGTAGCAAAGGTGGGGGTGAGGGGTTTTTGAGGTTTTAAGACCCCTGATTGGCTGACAATGTCTAGGGTGTCCTGGGGAAAGTGCAGTGGCAGGTGGTTTTATCTACAGCACTTGGAATGCCAGGCATTTCCTCTTCGTGGTCTGTTCCTGGGTGGGGTTTGGGTAATTCAGCGTGTGGTTCCTCTTGCAGTCAGACATTGCCTCAGGGTAAACTACTGAGATTCAGACTTCTTATTAAATTTATTGAGGCTCGAGTTCTACTCTGGCAGGTGATAATGGTTGGAAATAAAGAACTTCCTTTGGGTGACCTGTCCTTACTTAGCTTACCATGGCTGGCCCCCACAGCAACAGAGCTCAGGTGGTAGGAGTTATTGCGGGGAGGTGCGGTGGTGGGCTCTGGGCGAGTGGTGGGAAAGGGGAGGAGAGGTGAGAAGGGCTTGCTTTTTATGAGGGGATACAACACACGCACATAGTGGGTGCTCTGCCTAGTGTCTGCAGCTGATGATGTGTCCTGTTAGGTCCCTGAGAGCAGGCCCTTGTAAATGCCTGAATGCTAACAGTTAGGACACCATTGTGGATCAAAGGGTCAGTGGCTGGGTTGGTGTTTATGCTTCTACTTTGGTTGCATATTTGAAATATATCTAAAAGAGGTATTGCTTCAACAAAGTGTTAAGTTGGGAGCATAGCCCCCCAGCCCTTAGGCCTGAGAGTTGTATTGGTCTGAACTCCAAATCCCAGCATGCCAGGTCCTGACCCCTCCCTTGGTATTTAAGATAGCTCCCAAAGGAGAATAATGTGGTCTCTTTCCTCCGCCCCTGGTGGTCGCATTTAGGGCCTCCCGGTTCACCCGACAGGACAGCAATCCCATCAAACCTGGATATTTCTTGATTTGGCTTGTTGTGATTTGGCTTGATTGGAATTTTTGCATCGGCAGAGAGCTCGCATTAGGAAAACTTTCTAATACAAATGGCAACCTTTATAGCCAAGTTAGCTAACTGCTGTTCTTTTGGAAACTACAGTTCCCAGACTCCTCCTGGATCACAACACATGCGCAGGCAGGTGTGGGACATTCTTCCCAGCCACCCCTGCACTCTCTGATAAAAAGCAGGACTCGGCACGAGTTCGCCCCTTCGGCCCCTCTTTCTTCCTATGCCCCCCCCCCATCCTTCTGTGTCTCACACACCTGGTTCCTTATTGTGTGACCCCCCCCATTAAAGTACCCGCGTGGGAACCGCGTGTCTGTGTCTGTCTCCGCCGTATGTGTTTGTTTGTCTCGCGTGTTCGTCCACACACCCCGCCAGCCTTAGAACACTGCCGGTACCTCTCCGGCTTTTTAGAACATCACTAACTACTCTGTGATGTGGGGATTCCTTCTGTATGCTGTGAATATGTTTTATTTTCATGGTTAATAAAACAACTGCTTTCGGCCAATGGCTTAACAGAGTAAAACCAGGCAGAAAATTCTAACAGAGATAAAGACAGAGTAGGAAGAGTTGAGGAGTTGCCATGTAGCTGCAAAAGGAGACAGATACCAGAGAACCTTACTGGTAAACCACAAGTCTTGAAGCCACACATAGATGAATAGAAATAGGTTAATTTAAGATGTAAGAGTTGGTTAATAAGAAGCCTGAGCAAATAGCCCAAACAGTGTTTTAATTAATATAGTTACTGTGTGGCCAGGCAGCCAAGAAACCAATGAGCAGCCTCTGCCTACAGTTCTTCAACTATCTACTCTTAGCTGCTGGGACACCAGCTGGACTCCAGGTAAGAGCTTCTTTCCTCACAGTGTTCCTTTACCTGTCTCAGCCTTTCTGTTCTGCTTCTGCCTCACCATCTCCCTGGCTCTGCCCTTTGAATTCAGTCTGTAATTTGCCAAGGAGCACACTTTTTTAAGACGACATGTTGATAGTTGCCAGGTGGAAGCAATGTGGTTTTTCACTGTGTTCAGTGGGTTTAAGAGACTAGGGTGGGAGATATCCTACAATTTTGAACCAATCTTGCGCTTTCTGGAGTAAGTTTTGCCAACAGCAATGGTGCTAATAATTTATGGTTTGATGAAGTTGCCTTCTCAACTCTTCCCAGAGAGGAGGGCCTCTTTTCAGAGAGGCATATACATATAGTTCCTGTTTCATGACCAGGAAGCTATTTCTCACTTTCCCTTTATTTCTCCCAGGGCTTTGCTGGTCACTGAAAACGAACAAAGAGCTCCAGTTTGTGCCCTGGCTGACTGTGGGATGCTCTGACTGAAATGCTCTCATCTACCCTGCGGGGAAAGAATCCTGATTACAAGACATCAAGATTAGTAGCACAGCAATGCCAAATACCAGGCTACTCCCATCATCTTACATTCCAACAAGCTTCAAATTCCAACAATATTTGATCTTACGGGTGTGAAATGTCATGCCAGTCATGGGTTTAGCTTTAAAACCTTGTCAGAATGGATAGAACCATCAGTTCTCTCATGGATTGGTGAATTTACTCTGTATCAGCAGGCAGATTACAGCTGTTCTACTCTTGTTGGCTGAGAGAGGATTTCAGGCTCCAGTACATGCTGCCCAAATCTCATACAGATAATGAATACCTGATAACCGGTAAATTTAAATAATAAAGTGAAGAGACAGATCACAAAAAGCTCATTCTGTGCTGACTGTTTGGGGTGATTCTTTGTGAGCGCCACTGGAAACGGAGTCGTGTTTTGCAAAGACCTAGCATCTCTTTAAAGCTGTCTTCCCTGCTGGTCCAGTCTGTGAAACTTCACTCTTGTACATGCATGACCCGAATAAATCTGAATGACAGTTGCATGACCACCCCAGGAAACAGCAAAGAGATAATCAATAGGGCATCCCTAACAGAGAAGTCTAGGCATTTCCCACCCGTATGCAGGCAGTAGCACCTTTACAGCCCACGGGCAGGTAACTCTAGGCTGGAAGCCTTTGTTACTCTTGGTTTTAATGGACTTTCCCTGCATCTTTGGTGCAGGATCATCTGGGGGTTTGAGTCTAGTGTTAAAATGTAATTTGGAGGTCATTAGGCTGGGTTGAACTCCACGTCTCTAAATCCCTACCAACGCAAGCCAAAACCAACACAGAGTACAAGGCAAACTGAAGCCTACAGCTAATCACAAACCGCCCACACCCTGGAGCATAGCTCAGTGATAGAACGCTTGCCCAGCCAGCACGTGCAGAAGACTGAAGCCCTGCAAAAACAAACAAAACTTGCAGACAAACAAAACTTTGCCTTCTATCTAGAGACTGTCCACCTTAACCCATCAAATACTTTCTCTGTCTTGCTTCTGAAAACAACTTACAAAGCGTTCTCCCTTTTTCCTCTCAACAGAGCCTAAACTCCCCGTGGGTTGACCCAGCCTGGTCCATGAGCCATGGTTGGGGTGGGAGGTGGGGGATTTTTTTAATAAACTATTTAAACTGTTGATATGTCTGTGCTTGTCTTTTAATGGCTGCAATGCCTGGATCTCAGCCAGCGCCCACAGCAAAAGAAAATAAATAAATTAAAGATTCCATGTATAATTTTTTTGAGATTTCTTTTTATGTATACATATAACTTTATGTGAGTTTATTCAATGGTGTTCAGGTGCTGCAGTTATTATAGTCAGTTTGGAGCTGCTTGAGGTGTGTACTAGAAACTGAACTCGACTCCTCTGGAAGAGCAGCCTCTAAGGCATCCCTGAAGTACCCTGATGGATATAATCCTGGTTCTCAGATGTTGAGCTTTCTGGTGACTCTGTTGTGCAACCATGTTCAGAGACATGCTGCATGGATTAGGAGTCAGCCTAAGCAATAAGAAATAATTATAGACTAAATCAGGGTTAGCAGGAGTATAGAATCAATATTAAACTACAGCTCTTCCAGGAAAACCTAGGAGGTTGGAAATTCAGCTCAGTAACTAAGAGCAGCGTCTATATGGCTGGTCACAACCACCCATAATTCCTCTCTCAGGGGACCCAACTCCCTCACATAGCCACCGAGGGCACCAGAGATTCACGTGGTACAAATACTTACATGCAGGCAACACGCTTACACACATAACAAACCTCCAATCCTTTCTAAAAACTGGCTTGCCAATTTCCTGAAATCAGTGATCAGTTTTTGAAAAACTGTGTTTTGTAGATAGCATGTCATGATGTCTCAAGTGGCCTGGCCTCACATTTACCAGGCCCCTGCCTTCTCCTCCTAAATGCTGGATTATAGACATGTTCCCTGAAACCTGTCTCTAGCCATCAGCCCTTCAGGCCAGTTTGGGCCAGTTCCTAGAAACAGTAATGTCTTAAAAACCTAGACCAAGTGTGTCACTCATTATACAACGGACAACAGATAATTTATTCTTTGGGAATATGCATTTATTTAGGTCATATTTAAGTTGGAGTAGCTAATCACTAAGTCCCATTTTAAATATCCCAATTTAAGTGTTCATTTGTTTATTTTTTAATATTTATTTATTTATTATGTATACAATATTCTTTCTGTGTGTATGCCTGAAGGCCAGAAGTGGGCACCATATCTCATTACAGATGGTTGTGAGCCACCATGTGATTGCTGGGAATTGAACAGGACTTTTGGAAGAGCAGGCAATGCTCTTAACCGCTGAGCCATCTCTCCAGCCCCCGTGTTCATTTGTTTATATCAATTAACTTGAATATGATTCTTAATTTTTATTTTTGTCTGAACAGTATTCTTGACTTTTTCACTTGGAGTACAAATTACTGAAAACATAGATCTGTGCTTCTGTTTATTTTAAACAGAATGTTCTATTTGAACATCATACATCTCATTAGATAAATAGTAGCAGAACAGCCAAGAATCGTGTCTGTGGTAATGTCAGCACGCTAGAGGAAAGACACAAAGATCATGAGTTGAGACCAGACTGAGCTATCATATGGAAGCCCGTCTCAAGACAATCAAGTCAGTAAATAAATAATAAAATAAACAGCAATAAAAGAAGATACTTCTGCAATGTCTTTGGTCTAAACACCTGACATACATTAGCTTATTATTTATTTATTTATTTATTTATTTATTTATTTTTCACAGCTCTTCAAAGTGTGTTCTCTACTATTCTTATATTCTGTGTGTGTGTGTGTGTGTGTGTGTGTGTGTGTGTGTGTGTGTGTTGAGGAATGTGCCCAGGATCAGAGCTGATAAGGAGGGATCTGAAGCTTTAACTAATCAGCCCGATTGCTCTTCACTACAATGTTACAATGCCAAATGAAAAATACTAGGCAACCAAAACTGTATGTTGAGCCCATTCTTAAATATTATGGACCCTAATTGCTAGTCTGATGATGTTTGTATTAGGGCTCCATCTCTAAATCAAATACCTAAAGCTAACTTCAAAGAAGAAAGTGCTCATTTGGCTGTATAGTTTGGATATCTGGGTCCATTGGATGTCTGTCCCACTGGCCAGGCAGAACACTGTGGCAAGTGGAGTATGGCAGACCACTTTACTCGTGGAGGCTGCGTAGCAAAGAAATTGAGGAAGTCCCAGGATCCCAATATACTCTTCAGTGAGACACTCCAATGACCTGTTGTTTCCCAGCAGACCCTACCTACCCCCCAAAGGTTTAATCACCCCCGAATGGCATCATGGCCTGAGAATCCAGGCTTCAGGGTGTGGGCCTTTGGAGGACAGTTGACAACCCAAACCTACTCCCCATATTCATGCATTGAAATCTTAATTCCCAGGTTCAGTAGTTTTAGGAAGTAATTAGCTCCCATGAAAAGTAGAACCCGTGTGGAATCTGACTATACCTTATGAATGGGGCCCTTGGGAAGCCATTCTGCAGTCTCACCTGTCAGTGTGGAAGCATCCTTACACAGAGAGCAGAAGTGCTAGTATCTAGACGGTGAACTACACAGCCTATATTGTTATGATGTGTGACATAGGGTGTTTTGCTACAATACCTGAAATAGGTTCGGATACTAGGTTTTTCTCATGGTCTCCTTTATGGCTGCTAAGAAATCGTTATTTAAATTTAGCAACATTACCACCTGCTGAAATGATTATCTTCTCTTCCTCATTAGTAACGTAATACTTTTCCTGTTATGAGAGTGAAAAGTACCCACAGCTTTCGTATAATAGAGTACTTACGTTTATTGACGGATACATTTTATGACTAGTCATATTACCATCAACCTCTAAGACTAGGAGGGCAGTTTTAATGTTCCTTTTTTTTATGGGTTGGCCTGGGAGAAGAAAAAGGCAAAACCGAAAGCAAGGCTAACAATGCCCAGCAGAAGCATGTCAACTGAAGCCCTTGGGGCAGAGGAAGCCTGGCACAGTGCACCTTCTTTGCAAAGAATTTCAAAATACAAGGAAGTTAGAAGTATATTAATTTATAGAAAACAAACATAAGAAGCAAAGTAATTCATGGACAACAAACACATCTTTCATTCAGATAATGTTGTTGTTCAATTTTACACCATGTGCTTTGCCATTCTTTCTGTGGGTGTGTATGTATGCACACGCAAACACACTCACACATTGTTCTGAACATGTAAGGCTAAATCACATTCACATGCCCAATACCCAAAATATCATATATTCTCCAAGACTAGAGAGAGTCTTTCCTGCAATGACAGTTCACTCTAATGTAACCCCTGTGTGTACTCTAATACACAGGCAGACCTCATGTTCTTTGAAGCATATGTAAGACACAACCAGGATCCTTCCCTGCGTGTGGCTGCCGTGTATTTTCAGTGTAATGTAATCTGGAAAATTTCCACGACATTTTTTCTTTTCTTTTTTATCTATATTTTATGACATTGACATTTTTGTTCTTTCTTTTTATTTATTGATTTTTATTGAGCTCTATCTACATTTTTCTCTGCTTCCCTCCCTGCCTCTCCTCTCCTCCCTTCAACCCTCTTGCAAAGTCCCTATGCTCCCAATTTACTCAGGAGATCTTGTCTTTTTCTACTTTCTACTTCCCATGTAGATTAGATCTATGTAAGTCTCTCTTAGTGTCCTCATTGTTGTCTAAGTTCTCTGGGATTGTGGTTTGTAGGCTGGCTTTCTTTGCTTTATGTTTAAAAACCACCTATGAGTGAGTACATGTGATAATTGTCTTTCTGTGTCTGGGTTACCTCACTCAAAATAATGTTTTCTAGCTCCATCCATTTCCCTGCAAAATTTAAGATGTCAGTGTGTTTTTTTTTTCTGCTGTGTAGTACCCCATTGTGTAAATGTACCATATTTTCCTTAGCTATTCCTCGGTTGAGGGGCATTTAGGTTTGTTTCCAGGTTCCGACTATGACAAACAAAGCTGCTATGAACATAGTTGAACACAGGTCCTTGTGATATGATTCAGCATCCTTTGGATATATACCCAAAAGTGGTATTGCTGGGTCTTGAGGAAGGTTGTTTTCTAATTTTCTGAGAAATCGCCACACTGAAATCCAAAGGGGTTGTACCAGTTTGCACTCCCACCAGCAATGCAGAGTGTTCCCTTTACCCCACATCCTCTCCAGCATAAGTTGTCATCAGTGTTTTTGATCTTGGCCAGTCTTACAGGTATAAGATGGAATCTCAGAGTTGTTTTGATTTGCATTTCTCTGATGGCTAAGGATGTTGAGCATTTCCTTAAGTGTCTTTCAGCCATCGTAGATTCATCTGTTGAGAGTTCTCTGTTTAGGAATGCACTCCATTTTTTATTGGATTATGTGTTCTTTTGATAATCAATTTCTTGAGTTCTTTGTACATTTTGGAGATCAACCCTCTGTCTGATGTGGGGTTAGTGAAGATCTTTTCCCATTCTGTAGGCTGTCATTTTGTTTTGTTGACTGTGTCCTTTGCTTTACAGAAGCTTTTCAGTTTCAGGAGGTCCCATTTATTAATTGTTTTTCTCAGTGTACATGCAGTTTGTGGTACATGCACTCTGCAGTTCATGCATTCTGTGGTTCTTTTTCATCTTCTATCTACCATCTATCATCTAGCCACAATATCAGCACAGAGTCTTGAATTATTCTTTTTCCCAGAGGTTTAAAATTCATGATGATAATTTATAAATTTATGATTTCTTAATGATTCTTAAACTTGTGATTTTATCAAGTATTTTGCACCCAAATTGTCCCAAGTTTGGGGAAGTTTCTTTGGGTTCAGGTAATACACTTCTCTCATTTCTTCTATTATTTTTTATTTTAGTGTATAAAAATGTTTAAATCTTAGCTGGGTGGTGGTGGCCCAGCACTCGGGAGGCAGAGAAACCCTGTCTCGAAAAACAAAACACAAATAGTTAAAATCTCACTGAGTACTACTCTGTCTTTATGTGGAATCAGCCATTCATTTTAGTGAGAAATGACATCAAACAACAAGCTCTGAGTGCTAAGTGTGCTTATGTTTCTGGGGTATCTGTGCTTCCAGCTCTTTGGGGAAACAAAACCAGAAGACCCAAGCATGCAAACATACATCAGGTATGTGTTTATACCATACACATACAAGTGTAGTTGTGTTTGTACAATTGTACCTATTTATAAACACACACACAGCTTGGAGACTGTATTAGTCCCTGTGACAAAACACCCGGTCTAAACAACAGGAGGGAGGGTTGCTGTGGCTGGTAGCTTCGGAGATCAGAATTCCAAAGGCTCGGTTAGTTACCTACATTGGTTCTGGGCCTGTGGTCCACGAAGCATGATCACACCCAGTCTATATAGCAGAGGCAAACTCGTTGAAGGTAGGGGGCATAAAAGAGGAAGGGGACTGGGGCAACCTTCAAAGGCATGCCCACAGTGATCTACTTCCTCCTTGTAGACCCCACCTGCTAACATTTTTAACATCACCAAAATAGTCCCACCAGTCAGGGGGTCAAGACTTTAACATGTGTGACTGTAAGGGACATCTCTATTCACAGCGTGATGGAAACCATGGATTTACACTGATGGCTTTGCATTTATTCATGGCTTTCCTGTCTTCCCTCATTTGTGTGAGTGTGGATAGATAGGTAGATAGGTAGATAGATAGATGATAGATAGATAGATAGATAGATAGATAGATGATAGATAGATAGATAGATAGATAGATCATAGATAGATAGATAGATAGATAGATAGATAGATAGATAGATGATCGATAGATAGATGATAGGTAGATAGATAGATAGATCATAGATAGATAGATAGATAGATAGATAGATGATAGATAGATAGATAGATAGATAGATAGATAGATAGATAGATAGATGATAGATAGATACCTTCTTCCACCTTGAACATTTGATTGCCATGAACTGTCACATAATTCTCATTTATTAATCAATTATACATTAATTTCATTCTTATATAAGCACAGTGGCTTCTCATTCTTGAATATCAAGAATTACTGAATTCATTAATTTTTCGACTACCAAACACAAAAGAGGCCATATGCTCATCAAATCTTGTATGAGAATGTAGCAGCTTTTATTTACCATATACAAACATGGGTTATAACTCAATTGTCTCAGTAGAAGGATGGATTACCAAAATGATACAGTTATACAATGAAATAATACTCATCAATAAAAAGGAACAAGTTACTACTACATGTAACAATCTGGATGAACATGAAAAACATCGTGCTAGGTTTTAAAATGGAAACAGAATGAATGCATGAGGTCTGGTTCTATTTTAGGCAAAGCTAATCCAGCACCAAATCAGCACCATCGTGCTTCTGGTGGGTGAGACAGAACAAGATATTACCTTTGGAGGGGGACGAGGAAGCTTTCTAAGATTAAGGACGTGTGTTTATCTTGGTCAGGATGTAAGCTATGTAGGTGCCTACACTTGTCATTGTACGTTACATTGCTGTGGTAGCCTTGTATCCCATTGCCTGTACATTGTAAAACTTTGGCCGAAATGGAATGGAGGTGGCTCCTATTGGCTGAAAGTAGAGCCCCCCAGTTTAAAACAGCTCATCCCCTTGCTTTGTTTTCTTTGTGGTTCCCCTGCCTCATACCTTTCCAGGCCCCTGGAGACATTTATCACTGCCCAGATCAATATTCTTACTTTGCTTTAGTATTGATTACTTCTTTTCAAACAGTATGAGCGCAGCCTAGGCTGTCACTAGCAGACAGAGATTTTCATGGCCTATTTGTGTCTGGTCAATACAGAAGGATTAACATAGTAAGACACGGATGAAATGGAAAATGTCTAAATTAACAAAGTTAGGTTAATTCTCAACTTAAACATTTACCTATAGAACATATCAGGACAAATGCAAAACCAGACAAGTCAGCTGCAGGGTCCTCGTGTCTCGCTGAATGATTCCCAGTCTTAGGTGGGGAAGCACCAGTTGAATGATACAGTGAATTTCTCAGACCTTCTCATAAATTCTGGTGCAGACCACGCCCTTCATCATGCATTCCTTAAGAGAGGGAGATTGACTGTGTAAAATACAAGTTAGAGAACAGGACATATGGAATAAAACAGCGGTCTAAATGACTCATAAGATCACATTTGGAAAGGAATGAGACATTCACACGCCAGTTCTCTAGTAGTTCACAATTACAGCCACTGGCATTTGAGGACAACTTTTAAGGTTGATCCATGATATATCCAGTTATAATGCTTAATGTTGGTAGCCAGCTTTGTGGGAGCTGGAGTCCGCACAAAGATAAAATGAAGCTCCATGTGTGAAGGAGAGTCTGTGTTTGTAGCTGAGGTGACCTGAAGACTGGTCACAGGTCACATTAGCGAAGTGCTGTTCCATGGACCATGGCCTAGACTAAGGCAGAAGAGGTGGGCTGGATTCTAGTGATCATCTGTCCTTGCTTCCAAGACAAACTTCCGCAAGTGCCTGGTCTCCTGTCTTCCCTGACATGACAGACAGTATCTCCTCTCACCATAGGTCAAAATCCTGCTGGTCTTTGGCATCTGGCTTCAGTGTGGACAGGACTTACTCGGGTATTGCAAACCCCTAGCAGAGAAAGACTAAGAAGGAGGACGTATACTGGAGTCATGTGTCGTAAGGAGTTTAGAGAAAGAAGACTTTTTATTGACATTGTGTAGTGCTAGTAAGAAAAAGGGAATTAAGGTTGCTTCTTCTGGACTAACAGCCTTCTTACAATTTGTACAATGATGTAGTCCTCGGCTCCTTGGGCCTGGGGACATGGGATAAGGTGGGTAGAGACAGTCAACACTGCACCACCTCTAAAGAGTCTGAGAGCATGCCAGTGGAAACTTGTTCTCTCTGTAATGTTACACCAGGCCCTTGACGCTAAATTGTAGACTGCAGCCGGCGATGACCTGCCTCTACCTCTGGCTCCTCCACCATGTGAAGGGATGGATACTTTCATTAAAATGTCGTGCGTCAAGGCAAAATACCTTTTATGTCTCCCAGGCTCATGTAGTCTCTATACTTTAAAGCTTAAAAACGCGATAAGAAATTGATTTAAGTTATATTTTTAAAAAAAACTGCATGCTGCTTAGGGTTTAAAATGTATTTAATTTGCAACAAAATTTGGCTTTAACATATAGCAAAAAATGTATAATTAAAATTCCATACATGGGTGTATATATACACGTGTGTATGTGCATGTGTGTGTATGTGCGTTTGTGTGTGTGAGTTTGTGTGTGTGCGCATGTGTGTGTGATATTCAGTTCTTTTTTAGGGTATGTGTGCATAACTTAGATTATCATAGTCTGGTTCTGTTTTGTGAGACCCCTACCCGGGACATGGGGGGGTTCAACAGGACCACAATAGTCTCCATCCAGCGCAAATAGCGAGACATTGCCCACCACTTGCTTCTAGTTTGTTGTTGGAAATTTTCGTCTGCATTTTGTGTATGTGAATTGGTCTATGTTTTCTGGCATGTCTGTAAGTTTTGTTGCAAGCATGGAGCTGAGACAGAAGTATCTCTGCTGCCACAATCTCTGAGATCGCTGGTCACTGGATTCAGCTTGGCAGGTGTTCAGACATCTTTTTCGTGTGAATAACATTACTTAAAAGTTTCCTCTGTGACCTGTGTCAGGTTGATCTGCCTGACACTAATGGGGAAAAGGAAGCAAAGTAGAAAAGCCAAAAAATTAGACTTGGTTTATGTAAACTTTCTGTTCCTCAAGACTTAGAAGTTTACTGGGTATGGTTAAAAGATTGTAAAATCTAGGTTTTTTTTTTTTTAAGGTTAAAATTAGTAACACTGAGGGGTTGATAGTTTAAAATCTATGTATACGAGATTTAAAACAACTGTGCGGCCTGATCCTATCTTTAGGCAGCCATGTGGCTGGTCACGATCACTGCTAGGGTTAGAGAAGATGGATGTCATGTGACTTCACTGCCATCGTAATGAATGGAGACCCTGTGGAGTGCGACTACTAAAGAGACACCAGCAGGTCTCCGAGATATTTTCGATTAGGATAGAATTTTGTATGATAATTCCTGTCCTGCAAAGAAGGTCTACGAAAGATAGGATTTAAAAATAATGTTTAATAAGGCATTAAGCTACACCTCCATGCGTTTATATGCAAGACTGTACAAAGCCAGAGTTGGTAACACTAAGAGTCCCCCAGGAAAAGTTGGTTTTAAGACATGAGGGATCACAGGGAGCAGCCGAGGCTTCCGAATGTGCTGCAGAGCTCGCGTTCCTAAGGAGAGCCCAGCTGCAATGGTGAACCTTACCACTTTCGGAGATGCTGGAGCCGTGATTGGCACCGCAAGCCACAGCCACAGTTAAATAGAGCAGGCTGGGACCTGGAAGGCAGGCTGTGAAATGCGACCCAGGTTGAGTCCAGAGAGGAGACCCAAACCCCTGGAAAAGATCGTTCCCTCTGTTGGAGCTCCGTTCTGCCTTGGGTGGGTTATGAAGGTGCCCTATTTTTCCCCTCTTGGAATAAAATAGAGTATTTTATTTCTGAGAGATTGTACACTTTTTAAAAAGAAAAGTGGAGTTTTACAGACATTTAAATTATAAAAACACACTGGGAAACATTTAGATTTCAAACATTTTTAGTCTAAATGTCTTTTATTTATCACAATGTCTTTATGCAATCTTGGGAGACAGTTTGCTTTTTGAAGCAGCAAGCGCCCAGCTCCTTTCTCCCTAGGCGTCAGCTGCCTTCCCAGTTCCCTTCGCTCAAAGACTCAGGCCTCAGGCCTCGCTTTCCTAGAGCTACTCCTAGGTGCAGACAGTTTACCTTGTTACCACACTGAAGAAAGAGATAAACTCACAAAACAGATTTCAACGAAACTTTTTGCTATTCCTTTATTTAAAGAAACGCACGTTTCCATGACTACTCTGTGTCTTGAAGCGAGTGATTGAAAGAATAAGATGTGAAGTTTATGTGAGGTCTCAGGACAGGAAAGCTTAAGTTATGAGGCTCTAAAAATTTGTTTTAGGGTTCTAAGATGGTGTTTTAAGGTGTGTATAAAGGTTTGAGGACATAAAAAAATAAAGATGTGTTTTGAGGTACGTGGATGCAATTTGTGAAGGTATAAGAAAGACGAGGGGCCGGGCGGTGGTGGCGCACGCCTTTAATTCCAGCACTCGGGAGGCAGAGGCAGGCGGATCTCTGTGAGTTCGAGACCAGCCTGGTCTACAAGAGCTAGTTCCAGGACAGGCTCCAAAACCACAGAGAAACCCTGTCTCGAAAAACCAAAAAAAAAAAAAAAAAAAAAAAAGAAAGACGAGGGCTTTAAGGTTTATGGAAAACGGCTCAGAATTCCTTCACTCTCTATGCTGTTGTTACATTAAGACTTAAAATCCAGAGTTTTAGCATTAACCAAGGTAATTCTGATAAAATCCAGAGTTTTAGCATTAACCAACGGAATTCTGATAAGCTGTTACTCTAGCTCCAGTAAAGCCCAGCTCCTATTCAGTCACAAGCTCAAGATTTTACATTTCTTTTGGTGGTTTTCTAAATGTAGACTTAAAAGTGCTTTTTATTGTGCTAAAGGCATCTGTCTAATCTACATACACAGTCTACTAAAAAGTTCTTATAGGCTTCAGGAAACTGACTTGGATCTACCTCACAGGTCATATGAACTACAGATTAGGTAGTGCCAATTCCCCTCCTGCCTATTCCTGAGGGAGTGGGAATTCTCCCCCCTTCCCTGGTCTTGGGCTTCCTTCTCCCAGCTACCAGGACCATGGAGCTATAAGTTTCCATTGTACACCTAGCTCTAGACGGTCGAGCGGAGCCTGGACAAAAAGGGATTTGGTCGACACCCCACCTATGCCACAACATCAGCAGGAAGTAGACATAGATGAATTCTTTCTTCCTTATCATTCATTTATTATCAGCAAAAAGGCTGGGACTTTTGAAATTTCAAACCTGGGACGGAGGTGCCTGTTTAAGATATCAAATCAAAACTGGACCTGGCTGCTGGGTTATCCCAGCACCCTTCAGTCCCTTGCTGTTTGTTCTAGGGTGTGACCACATACCCTACCTCCTTCCCTGGACTCTCCAGCCCAAGGCTGGGTTGCCTTCCCTACAGAGGCTTTCCCCTATATAATCCAGACATTTTGGTTGCAGACCTTACATGGCCAAATTACTGTAATTAGTCATGGTGTTACAATCTCCCTTGGCTTCCGCATGGAAAGATTTGTAAATTCCTTAAATTCCTTTGTTGCAGGAGGAACCTTTTTGTCATTTTTATAAATTTGAGCATTATTCTAGACTTTGTGCTCATTCTAATCCTTCTTCTTCCTGTCATTCTCTGGTGACTGACAAGCCTATTTGATCTCTTCATCATAGTTTCTAGATGTCTAAATTACAAAATTAAAAAAAAAAAAGAGGAGATGCCATGGGCCCCATAATGACCATTACTGCTTGACAAAGTTCCAGCATTTCAACATTAGACCACACTTCCCCAATACTTTTTAACTTTCATTTTTAAAGATTCTCACTATTAATGTCTTCCCCCTTTGGAAAAATTTGTGCAGGTTTTGAAGGATGAAAATGTATACAACGGTAGCCTCTCTCTAAACAAAATAATTCTCTGGAGAGAATTCCCAGCCACTATGGAACCAGGAATCCCATTGTACCCTCCTAATTACATACAGCAAGTCCAGGAAGGCCAGAGATTTACTAGACATGTTTGATCTAGGATGAGATGCCTACAATTCAGATCCACAGTCTGAGGCCACTGAGGGCAAGGCTTCAGTTAGTAAGTGTAGAGAAACCAGAATGGGATGGTATAATGGGAAAAGAGTAAGACACCGGGAGTGTGGTGAGGGGACAGGCCCGGGTAGTACGATTAAGACACAGACGCATTGGAACAGCTCAGGGCTTATCCCTGTGAGGAATGAAAGTTGTTCTTAAGTTATAGTATAGTCTCTGCTCCCTAGAAGTCCTTTTCCCAAGGTCAGGCATTTGGAGAAGGATCTCCAGTCCTTTGGGGGCTTGAGGAAAGTTCCTGCTTACTAAAGCAGTCATTCTCCTTATCTCTGGCAAGAAAAAATTAATTTCCCTTCATTAACATATGACTGTTGTCAAAGTCAGTGCTAGATTCCTCAAGCCCTGATCTTGTCACACCCCAGCTCAGTGCTCCCGTTCTCCCATCCAATCCTATGTGCAAATCTAAAATATAAAAGACATATTCCTTTTTCAAGAAACACAGCTGGCAACCATCCTGATTCACCCTGAGATTGTGTCCGGTCCCTGGTCCCTGTCATCCCCCCTCCCATTCCACATGACCTCTTTGGGACTTGAGCCCCCGCCTAAGCACGTCTCTGGCATAGTTCTTTTTTCTGAAGATACTTTTTAGTATTTTGCTCACAAGGAGAATAGCGACAAATAAAAAATGATTTTTTACATTTGCCTTGTCCAGTGAGTGGTTAAATAAACTCCCTAAGAGATTCTGATTGATTGATCTATAATGGGCCCTCATGTTGGAACTGTCTGCCCAGGTAAATTTAGTGCATAGCGAAAACTAAGAACCACACACTGATAGCCAAAACATTGGAGGATTGTGTGTATGTGCCAGTTAGTGAGCACAGAGTCACAGGCTTCAGTCCTTTGAGTCCATCTAGACTCTTTTTCCTCGGATCTGCTAACTGAAGGAGGTCTTCAGAACTTACAGCTTAGATTGCATTTTTTACATTGTTTAGGTAAATTCCTATGGACTATTGGGAGCAAAGTACTTTTACTGCAAATATTCTATAATTGAGCCTCTCAGGGTTATATTTTACTTTTGAAGTATACTTTTTTTTTTGCTTGTAAGCCCAAACAAGTGACATTTATCCATATTTTCAATATTGTTTAAACGTTATTGTTTTGATACAGCTGCTTGGAAATCTTGAACTAACACTTAATGGATTTGAATATGAATACTTTATGGTTTTCCAGTTAAGCATTAACTCTGGCTTTATTCTTAGCATTATGGTCCATTTGTAGTCTAAAGAACAAGGGACATTTTGAGACAAGCATAATCAATGTATTTATGTAGCTTTATTTCTGTCCCGAGAATTGGGGATGTTCGTACTAAGCATCTCAACTGCCCGATGCCCACAAAATCAGCAACGACGCCAACAAAATCAGCATGAAGCAGTCACGCAGATGACACAGATGTCCCGCTCACACATGCGCGCAAGGGCTTAGCTGAGTCCTACGTGGACGTAACCACGCATGCGCGCACGTGGGTCACACAGGACTCTAACATTCAGGGGCTTCTGCCCGAGGGCTTGTCCCCACGTGCATATCTCTAGAACCTGGAAGTATCGGCCTATGTGGCTGAAATCATTACACTTACCACGACCATTTTCCCGTCCAGCAGCTTCCTCTTTATGGTTGTCTCTTTGCCGTCCCATCTCTGCACGTGTCGCAGGGCTCCCCTCTCCAGCGTCACGATGCTCTGCAAAGACAAGTTCAAGGTTAGCTTGCCTCAGTTTGCATGTCAGATGTCTCAATACATCGTGTTCATTCCCCACTGCCTATAATCCCAGAAGAAATAATCCTGTCTCTCGATAGTCGACTGGACCAAGTTTCGGGACAAATATTACACATTACCTTGGTTTTTCTGTTGTCGGCTGTGGTTTCTTCAAACTCCTGGCCCAGCTTGAAGGAGATCTCTGTGTTTTTAAAGGCGCTTTCTGTTCTTATCGTCATATAATCCCCCTTCTTGCTGATGACCACAGTGGGCTTGGCCAAATTTCCCAGTTTTCTGTTGGCTAACCCCACACCTGAAAAGCAAGGCAATATCAGATTCTGGGGTCAAGGTAACATATGTAAGGGACAATGGTGGTCACGTTCTGTATTTAGTAGTACCTTCAATGAGTAGGTGGCAGGGTTTCCTACCAAGGACTTCCTCCATGTTTCAACAGTGAGCAGAGAAACATGTTGGTCACACAAGCATTTTAGTGTAACACTCCAGCAGTGGTGTCTACAGAGTTTACGGCACAAACGCTGTTCAGTTTTGCTCACTTTGCTATGCCCAATGCTACCCTCACCACAGAATAAATCACTTTATGAACATAGCTGCTTTCAATGAGACAATCTCTCTTCTCCTCCAGCCCCGCTTCCCACTGTTCTATAATATTGTCTGTCAATAAGGAGCTATGGCCATAGTGAAACCCTCCTTTTTATATTCTTGATTGAATCTTATTTCTGATATTTTGTAGTTCCTAAATCTTCCTGGTGAAAAAACAAAATAAAACAAACTGTCCATCATCCTTTTCTGCCTGTGGACACTGTTCCAACACAGCATTAGTGTGATTGAATTTGAACTCACTGCCGCCGACCAGTTCTTTTGCTCTCAGCCCCTTTTAAATGTTACACACGTTACACACGTCCTCACCTAGGGGCTGCTTCTTTTCTCAAGCTTCACAGACATGATTATTTAATAATGGGCAAACTCAAAGCAAATAAAAAAGAATCTTTAGTTTGTATAAAGATTGAAATTTAAAATTGAGGTTTCTAGTATTCAACTCTTTATCTTATGAGCCTACTCATTTCTGATAAACCAGCTTTCACAAAATCCCAGAATATGGATGGACTAAAATTCTAATATTTTCCCCAAGTCTCCAAAGACAAGCCTGTGAAACTGCCTTCCAGTCCCATGCATTTAAATAGCTTCACTTATCAGAACTTATTCTGATAATTTACTGCCAATGAGGTGGAAGTAAATTTCATGAACAACACAGCAGATCACACTTCATCCCACACGACATTCCCCAGACACCCGGGAAAAAGCGTTAGAAGAAAACCTCTTGCGTCTTTCTTTAAAGGGGTGTTTGCCATGGAGGGTTTCTCACCCAGAGCTTTCATGTAGTCATCAAAATGCTCACTGGAGACAAGTTTCCAGGTGCCCAGAAATTTGTTGCTCATAGCGATGGATGAAAATTCAGCACAGTTCCTGATGGGATGCAGCAGATGCCCCTGAGATGCTGAGACCTTACACAGTTCTTTTCAAAGACACCCAAAGCATGTGACTTTTGCTGAAACCCAATGGGGAAGGGCGGTGATAGCACTGGGCAATGAATCGCTCTTAAGTCATAAACTGCCTACCCATGGGAAAAGAAACCCCTACATAATGTCCCTGTGTTTCCACAACCGTGAAAATAACTGAAAGTATTGTTTGAACCTTCAGAATATTCTTTTGGTTGATCTTACATTGATATGAGTGCTTAAGTCCTTCTATGCATTATATGCTTGGGTATCTGTGTGTGTGTGCGTGCCCATACATGAGTACATTTGAGTGCACGTGCATATGTGTAGGCATCTTGGTGACTCTTAATTCAGCACAATTAAGATTTTTAAAAGAAAGAAAAAGTCTGTGAGCATTGTCATAAAAGGCTCAAATATGCTGTGGGAGAGAAATGGAGGGCAGCACTGTGAGGATAAATTCAGAGGTGAGGGAGGCTTGGCATAGTTTTCATGTTCTGGAGGCTGAGTAGGCAGACAAGAAGGTCAGTCTGGTCGGAGCACAGCACAGAAGGTGCATTCATACATCAGGATGAGAAGCAGCCCTATAGCTCCTTTTAAAAAGCCAACCTGGAGATAATAAGTTCTTAGTTTCTATAACAACTTTGGATTTAAGACATTTATCAAAAATCTAGAGATATATAAAGAGACGATTTCCCACAAAATAATACCAATGGATGCTGAGAGTTCAGTATTGAATGGCCCCCATGGAATGTGCTTAGTTCGGATCTCCTCATTTCATTCTCTCAGCCCCACAAGACACACACACTGTTGTTAATGACCAGCTTGACAATGAGGAAAATTGCATCTTGAAGCTAGGAAACTTATTCCCAAAAGTAAACTGTAAGTCTGGATTTAAGCTAGCATTGTTCCCCAGTGCTAAACTATGATTCTTGGACTAGTATCTCCCCATTCTACAAAACAACAACAACAACATGCACACACACATACATACACATATACACATGTGCACAGATCCTGACCTACATTCAGAAATCTTAATATACCATAGCTGTTTAGCAGTGCTCTCTATTGTACGCTCTCCTCCCCCCCCCATTAAATATCAGACAATCAAGTGAACCAGGTGACATATCAGAACCCCAGTCTTTGACCAGGGGGAGCAAATGTCAATCTAGTTCATACTTAAGTCTTGCTCCCAGTAATGGCTGCATGGCTCCCATGCCTTGCTACCAGGTTTTCTTTACTAACATTAATTCTGGCTGAGTAACAACTACTAGCACTGGATTTTACATTTTCAGCACACAAGTCAGCTGTGCTCTCAACTCTGGAACTAAATACTCCACAACCATTTCACTTCTAACAGATAGAATCCTTGGCTTCGAAGGCTCGGGTCCCCAGTACTGTAGCTGAATTGTCTCTATTGCAACCACGTGGCTCAGCATCAGGCTGACTGAGAAACGAGGCACCACATACAGTGAACCAGGCCTCATCTTCCATGGACAGTGTCTGGTAAATTCGGCAGGGAAACAACAGTGAAAAGGAAATTTCCTTAGCCTCCCCACTTCCAAACCCAAGGCAGTGTAAGTGGAGCAAGTTTGCTGTGTTGGGATAGAAACAAACCAGGATGAAACGAGGCGTTGTGGAAGGCTAAGTCAGGAAATTCAAGGCCATTAGGATACACAGTGAGACTCTGTCTTAAACAGCAACAGTGAAGGGCACTCATATAACGAATATGAAATTTCTTTTATCACCTCAGAGTAAAGGGTTGGGAAAATTTTTCTGATCAAATGGACCTAAGAAACAAGCGGGTGTAGTTATCCTAATATCTAACAAAATAGACTTCAAATGAAAATCAATCAAAAGACACAAAGAAGGACATTTCATATTAGTCACAAGAAAAATCCATCAAGAGAAAATCTTAATACTGAACATCTATGCTCCAAAGACAAGGGCACCCTCATATGTAAAAGAAACACTTCTAAAGCTTAAATCATACATTAAACCACACACACTAATAGTGGGAGACTTCAACACTCCCCTCTCACCACTGGACAGGTCAGTCAGACAACAAGTGAACAGAGAAATAAGAGAACTAACAGATGTTATGACTCAAACGGACTTAACAGACATCTATAGAATATTCCATCCAAACAGAAAAGAAAATACCTTCTTCTCAGCAACTCATGAAACCTTCTCAAAAATTGACCACATACTAGGTCACAAAGCAAACCTCAACAGATACAAAAAAATTGGAATAACTTCATGTATCTTACTAGATCATCATGACTTAAAATTAGAATTTAACAGCAACACTAATTTCAGAAAGCCCATAGACACATGGAAATTGAACAATGCTCAACTGAATCACCAATGGGTCAAGGAAGAAATAAAGGAAGAAATAAAGACTTCCTAAAATTCAATAAAAATAACCACAAAATGTACCTAAATTTATGGGGCACAATGAAAGCAGTGTTAAGAGGAAAATTCATCGCACTAAATGTCTACATAAAGAAGCTGGAAAAATCCCATACCAATGAGTTAACAGAACACCTGAAAATTCTAGAACAAAAAGAAGCTAACTCACCGAGGAAAACTAGACAGCAGGAAACAATCAAATTGAGAGTGGAATTCAGCAAAATGGAAACAAAGAAAGCAATACAAAGCATCAATGAGACAAATATTTGGTTCGTTGAAAAAAATCAACAAAATAGATAAACCCTTATTCAAACTAACCAAAAGGCAGAGACAGAATATCCAAATTAACAATATCAGAAATGAAAAAGGGGACATAACAACAAACATGGTGGAAATTCAGAGAATCATCAGGTCATATTTCAAAAACCTATACTCCACAAAAATGGAAAACTTAAAGGAAGTGGATAATTTTCTGGATAGATCAAAATTAAATGAAGACCAGATAAGCAAATTAAATATATGAATAACTGCCAAAGAAATAGAAACAGATATCAAAAGTCTCCCAACCAAAAAAAGCTCAAGACCAGATGGTTTCAGTACAGAATTCTTCAAGATTTTCAAAGATGAACTAATACCAATACTCCTCTAATTGTTCCACACAAAAGAAACAGAATGAACATTGCCAAACTCTTTTTACGAAGCTCCAATTACACTGATACCCAAACCGCACAAAGATATTGCTAAGAAAGAGGATTACAGACAAACCTCACACATGAATATTAATTCAAAAATATTCAATGAAATACTAGCAAACCAAATCCAAGATCACATCAGAAAAATCATCCACTATGATCAAGTCGGCTTCATCTCAGAGATGCAGGGATGATTCAACATACCAAAATCTGTCAATGGAATCCACCATATAAACAAATTGAAAAAAACAACACATGATCATCTCATTGGATGCTGAAAAAGTCTTTGACAAAATACAACATCCCTTCATGATAAAGGTCTTGGAAAGAGCAGGGATACAAGGAACATACCTAAACATAATAAAGGAAATATTCAACAACCAAACAGCCAACATCAAACAAAACGGAGAGAAACTCAAAGCAATCCCATTGAAGTCAGGTTGTCCACTCTCTCCATATCTCTTCAATATAGTACTTAAGTTTTAGTTATAGCAATGAGATAACAAAAGGAGATGAAGGGGATATAAATCAAAAAAGAAGTCAAACTTCATTATTTGCTGATGACATGATAGTTTACCTTATGACACCAAAAATTCTACCAAGGAACTTGTACAACTCATAAATACCTTCAGTAATGTAGCAGGATACAAGATTAACTCAAAAAAATCAGTAGCCCTCCTTTACACAGATGATAAATAGACTCAGAAAAAAATCAGAGAAACATCACCCTTCACAACAGCCACAAATAAAATAAAATATCTAAGAGTAACTCTAACCAAACAAGTAGAAGACCTGTATTACAGTAAGTTCAAATCTTTGAAGAAAGATATTGAAGAAGACATTAGAAAATGGAAAGATCTCCCAAGCTCTTGGATAGGTAGAATTAACAACTAACATAGTAAAAATATCAAAGTTAACAAAAGCAATCTACAGATTCAATGCAATGCCCATCAAAATCTCAGCAAAATTCTTCACAGACCTCAAAAGAACAATACTTAACTTCATATTGAAAAGTAAAAAAAAAAAAAACAAGGATAGCCAAAACAACCCTGTACAATAAAGGATCTTCTGAAGGCATCATAATCTCTGACTCAAACTCTACTACAGAGCTACAATACTGAAAACAGCCTGGCATTGGCATAAAAACAAACAGGAGGATCAATGAAACCGAAACAAAGACCTGGATACCAATCCACACACCCACCAAACCTAATTTTTGACAAAGAAGCAAAAGGTATAAAATGGTAAAAGAAAGCATATTCAACATATAGTGCTGGCATAACTGGATATCAACATGTAGAATAATGAAAATAGATCCACAAAATTCAAGTCCAAATGGATCAAAGACCTCAACATAAAGCCAACCATACTGAACCTCATAGAAGAGAAAGTGGGAAGTACACTTGAATACATCGGCACAGGAGACTTTTTTTTAAATATAACACCAGTAGCACAGACACTGAGAGAAACAATTAATAAATAAGACTTCCTGAAACTGAAAAGCTTCTGGAAAGCAAAGGACATGGTCAAAAAGACAAAACAGCAGCCTACAGAATGGAAAAAAATCTTCACTAACCCCACATTGGACAGAGGGCTGATCTCCAAAATATACAAAGAACTCAAGAAATTGATCATCAAAAGAACACATAATCCAATAAAAAATGGAGTGCATTCCTAAACAGAGAACTCTCAACAGATGAATCTACAATGGCTGAAAGACACGTAAGGAAATGCTCAATATCCTTAGCCATCAGAGAAATGCAAATCAAAACAGCTCCGAGATTCCATCTTACACCTGTAAGAATGGCCAAGATCAAAAACACTGATGCCAACTTATGCTGGAGAGGATGTGGGGTAAAGGAATCACTCCTGCATTGCTGGTGGGAGTGCAAACTGGTACAACCCCTTTGGATTTCAGTGTGGCGATTTCTCAGAAAATTAGAAAACAACCTTCCTCAAGACCCAGTAATACCACTTTTGTGTGTATACCCAAAGGATGCTCAATTATACCACAAGGACATGTGCTCAGCTATGTTCACAGCAGCATTGTTTGTCATAGCCAGAACCTGGAAACAACCTAAATGCCCCTCGACTGAATGGATAAAGAAGATATCTCGCATTTCATCAATGGAGTGCTACACAGCAGGGAAAAAATAATGGCATCTTGAAATTTTCAGGCAAATGGATAGGTCTAGAAAATATCATATTGAGTGAGGTAACCCAAATCAAGAAAGACAAATATAATATGTACTCACTCATAATTGGCTTTTAGATATAGAGCAAAGGAAAATCAGCCCACAATTCACAATCTCAGAGAACCTAGACAACAAAAAGGACCCTAAGAGAAACATCCGTGTATCTTATCTACATGGGGAGTAGAAAAGGAGAAGATCTCCTGAGTAAATTGGGAGCATGGAGACCTTGGGACAGGGTAGAAGAGGAGGAAAGGAGGGGAGTGGATGTAACACCCGATTTTGGTGTTACACCCTCGGTACAGTTCGCGCACAGCTGTACCAAACGCAAGTTCGAGCAAGGACCTGGAGATTGAACAAAAGAGACAGAGACCGGGGTCATTTGAAAGGAGATCAGCCGAATGCCATTTATTCAGACTTGGGGAAGCCTTTTTCTATCTAACTGCAGCACAAAGATCTCTCTGCCCAGGAAGGTGGGAAATTACCATATTAACAATGGAGAAGATTATCTGCAGCTAATCACCAGGCGGGGCAGGGATAGCATGGAAACACACAGGAAGCTTAGTTAACTGATTATAAACTGTCCCCGCCAATGCACCCCAGGAATAAGGGAGACCAGGGCCCTTACAGGTCCCCCCTTAATATAAATTATGACTAGGCCTGTCTTGGGCGGCCTTGGACGTCAGGCAATACCCCTTGCCCGTCATTGGAAAGCATCCAGGTCAAAACACATTTCCTGTCTTAAATTGAGGCAGCCCCCCAAAAGCCTTCCCCATCTTTGGCTCACTAGTCATCCATCACCGAGTTCAGCCAGATTTGTGCTGAAAGATTCTCTGGGGCAATAGCTAAGAGGACTTGCCATGTGGCAACATAGACCTGAGCTTGCCTTTGGCTCTGGCATCATAACCATGAAGATGATGCTCCAGCACATATAAGCATCCCTTAAGGAGACTGTGCTTGCTCAATACTTAATAATTCTGCCCAAAATTGGAGCCCTTTAAGTAAGGTCTCAGCGCTGGTGAAAGGAACCCTGGTATAGCTAACTAAAATAATTTTAGGAGCCAATTCGTAAATTGTATACCTCAGGGTTCGTGAATAACAGCAATAAGCTTAATTACTGTAACATCTAGCAGTGGTCTTTAACCACACCAAGAACAAAATTAACTGTAATATTCATATGTAAATTTAGCTCAAATTTAGCTATGACATTTGCAACCTGCCCTGAGAAGGTATCCTTGTGCTAGCAGGAAGCAACTGACTGACTAAAGAAAATCCAGTAGCATTAGCTGCTGTGACAGCAACAGCAATGGCTGCCAGTATCATGGGAAGGGTAGATGGGTAGAGGAACAATCCTTGGCACTCGGACCACCATAGCCAGCTCCTCAGGAAACCCGCAACTCTTCAGTTGACAAGCCAGAATCTCCTTGATCTCTTGGCTCTGTCCTGTCTTCAGGCTTCTGGACAGGAAAATCCACAGCACGCACCAGCCACTCAGGTACCCATATTGGATTGTCAGCATCCTGTGGGAAAACATAAACAGCCCCTCTACCCCACAGCAGTACGGGATCTGGACCATACCAGGTGCCATCTGATAGATTCTTCCATTTTACATGAGGCATACGGGAAGAATCTGGCAGCCAATGCTTGTCAGCGGCGGTATGAGATTGAGCATTCACAGTCAAAAAATTTAAAATGTATAAAATAAAAGATAAATGCTCTCAGAGGGTGGAACCATATTCCCCCTTTTTTGTTTTATGCCAATAGGCTTTGAGCGTGCGATGTGCTCACTCGACTATAGCTTGTCCTTGAGGATTATAAGGTATTTCTGTTTTGTGAGAAATTGAAAACTCAGAGCAAAATTTAGCAAAGCCAGTGCTAGTATAGGCAGGTCCGTTATCAGTCTTTACAATTTTAGGAACTCCCATATAGGCAAAAGCCTGGAGACAATGACTTTTAACATCTCGTAATCTTTCTCCTGTGTGAGCCGAGGCAAAAATGAGATGAGAATATGTATCCACGGTTACGTGAACATATTGCATGCGCCCAAAAGAAGGAACATGGGTGACATCCATTTGCCATAAATGATTAGGAGCAAGCCCACGAGGATTAACTCCCAAATGTGGAACAGTTAAAAGTTCTGTACACAGAGAGCATTTTTTAACAATATTAGTGGCTTGCTCTCGAGATATCTTAAAATGAAATCTTAAGGAACCAGCATTGAGATGAAAACGACTATGAGCTTTTTCTGCAGCTTTATAAGATTCCTGACTCACTACATAAATTTGACGAGTAAGCTGATCAGCCAAAGCATTTCCTTCACTCAAAGGACCAGGGAGGTCAGTATGAGCCCGCAAATGCCCTACGTAAATGGGTACAGATCGGGCCCAAAGCAAAGCTTGAATAGCCAATAACTGCGTCTGGACTCGAGATACAGAGGCAATACAAGCTGCAGTTTCCAACGGTGCAAGAATTTTGCTTATATACTGACTGTCAGTAAACAGATTAAATGGAATATCAGCATATTTCTCTAGGGCCATCTGGACAGCATCCAATTCAGCCACCTGAGCAGAATTAGTGTTTACAGACTGAATTTCAAAATCAGGAGGAGAGACTACTACCGCTCTCCCGGTGGAAGATCCATCAGTAAACACATTTCGTGCCCCTGCCAGAGGCTGCAAAGAAATAACTTCAGGGAAACATATCGGATGATTTTTAAAGAAGGTGACTAATTTATCGGAAGGATAATGATTGTCAAACTTGCAGGGATTAGTGCATAAAAATAAAGTCCAATCATCAGCAAAATTTTGCAACCAAGTTATTTCTGCCAAGTTATTATTATGGTGTAATAACTTTATCAGATAACATTCCAAAAGTTTGCAAACTAAGCTTATATCCTTTCTGAATAACACGTAGCACAGCTGACAGATATGAGATAACAATTTTTACAGGTGACACATGTTCATGTACCCACAGGGTGGGTCCTTGCTGCCAAAAAACTCCAGTAGGACTATGCTGGGAGGGGAAAATTATCAACAGCAGTGGCTGACTATAGTCAATATAATGAAGATAAGCAGAGGCAAGCTTTTCTTCAATTAAAGTAATGCATTGCCTTGCTTGAGGTGTTAACTCACGAAAGGAAGTTGGGTCTGGATTCCCCTGCAGAATGTCAAAAAGTGGTTTTAAATCTCCAGTAGGAATTCCCAGACTGGGCCGGACCCAATTTAGGTCTCCAAGCAACTTTTGAAAATCATTCAAAGTTTGTAGTTTATCTAGGAGAAGAATAACTTTCTGCGGTTTTACTCCTGTCTGCAACAGCTGATGCCCTAAGTATTGATATGGAAACTGTTGTTGTACTTTTTCAGAAGCAATAACTAACCCAGCCTGTGCTAGGCATTCTTGCAAGTCAGCAAAAGCCTCTAGGACAATTTCTGGGTCCTGTCCAGCTAATAGGATGCCATCCAAATAATGACTCATATACAGTTGAGAATATTTATGCCTTATTGGGGCAATAACCCGTGCCACAAACATTTGACAAATTACAGAACTATTGGCCATACCCTGGGGCAATGTTACCCATTGGTAGTGCTTGTATGGTTCTTTGAAATTTACAGATGGTACACTGAAAGCAAATTTATCAGAGTCTTTTGGATGCAAGGGAATGGTGAAAAAACAATCCTTCAGGTCAATAATTAAAAGATGATATCCTGCAGGAATACCCACAGGCTGAGGCAACCCAGGTTGAGTTGTCCCCATAATTTCCATGCAATCATTTACTGCTCTAAGATCCTGTAGCAACCTCCATTTACCAGACTTTTTCTTAATAACAAAGATAGGGGTATTCCAGGGAGAAGTGGATGGCACTATGTGCCCTGCTTCTAGCTGTTCCTGAACTAGAGTACGAGCAGCCTGTAATTTCTCTTTACTCAGGGGCCATTGCTCTATCCAAACAGGTTTTTCAGTTTTCCATTTTATAGGAATGCTCTCTGGCTGCTCTGCAATGGCCCCTAGGAAAAATTTCCTAACCCTGCACGCTGTCCAGGAGACTGTTGTATCATTTTCTTGTCTGCTAAAATCTGTACATCTCCCTGCAGATTTTTGCCTAAACCCTGACCAGGGACAAAGCCCTGCTTCGATAGCATATGCTGCACAGGTTCAGTGGTCAGAACTGCTCCCATGGCTTGCAAAACATCTCTTCCCCACAAATTAAGAGGAAGGTGTTCCAGGACAAATGGTTTAAAAATGCCCTTATGGCCTTCTTCATCCTCCCAATTTAAATATTGAGTACTGCACTCTGGAGAACTGGCCATACCTACTCCCTGCAAGGTCGTAGAGGCTAGTTGTAGAGGCCAGGCCGCAGGCCAGTGCTTTTTAGCAATCACTGAAGAATCAGCCCCTGTATCAGGAAGACCTTGAAACCTTTTCCCATTGATAGTTAAAGTAAGTGTGGGGTGATTCTCTAGGCTAGAAACCCAAAAAGCTCCAGGGGAACCTGTGGAGCCAAATCCCTTGTCCCCTCGCTCTTGTTTAAAGAAAGGATTAGTAGAGCGAAACATGGGTAAAAGCACTAATTGAGCTATTCTCGCTCCTTGAGGGATGACAAGGACTCCCATACCAGCTTCAATCATAATTTTACTTTCTCCAGTATAATCACAGTCTATAATTCCTGGTAAAATTTTGATTCCTTTGAGCGCAGAACTACTTCTACCCAAAACTATACCTACTGAACCCTCTGGGAGAGATCCAAATACTCCAGTCCTCAAGGCCTGCACACCCATTTGTGGGGTCAATACTACTCGGGCGGAGGTACAGAGATCTAGTCCTGCACTTCCTGAGGTGCCTTGTACAAGGTCGTTGACAGTGAGGCATTTCTCTGGGGAATGAATCTGATGGGAGCCACTGCTCCACTCGTGGCCCTGTACACTTGTGTTTTGGGGGCCCGGGGCAGGCCCCTCCCCCCGTTTTTTGACCTGGGGATGAGATTTCCTGGACTGTCCGTCTTAGAGTGACAGTCGTTGGCCCAATGTGCTCCCTTTTGACATTTAGGGCAAATACCTGGATTTCCTCTAGGCTGATTGACTGCTCCTTTGCCAGCAGGGCAGTTCCTTTTGAGGTGCCCTGACCTTCCACATTGAAAACAATTCCTAGGTTTAGCTCCAACTTGGTCTTCCTTAAGCGCAGAAACAATTACCTGACCCATTACGTGGGTGCCATCAATGTCTCTGCACAATCGGATAAAGTCATTCAAATCTCTATGGGGGCGTAAAACTTGCTGGCAGAACTTGTTAGCATTCTCCAAGGCCAGGTGCTTAACCACTGGCATGGCTGAATCCATATCCCCAAAAATGCAACTCCCCACCTGTAGAAGGCGGTCAATGAACTCAGAGTAAGGTTCTGAAGATCCTTGAAGGATCTTAGAAAGCTGTTCTCATGATCCTTTGTTAGGTAAAGTTTTCCAAGCCTTAATGGCTGTTGTAGCTATCTGAGCATAAATCACAGGATCATAAGCAATCTGTGCTTCTAAACTAGCATATTGTCCTTCACCAATTAACATGTCAAGATTATTTTGGGGGCAGCCTGCTTCAGCATTTTTTTCCTGCTGTCTTTTTGCAATTCTTCTGCAATTCACCTCTCCATAACAAGTAATCTCCCCCTGAAAGACAAGCCCTGCAAAGCTGCATCCAATCATTGGGTATAAGGTTGAGTTCTGCAAAGGATTCTAACAAAGCTACAGTGAAAGGAGCGTGAGCCCCGTAGTCCACAACTGCCTCCTTCAACTGTTTAATATCCTCAAAGGCCAGGGGGTTATGCTGCCTGGCCCTCTGTCCCTGCTGATCAATTTTTTTCCACAACAGGATAAATCTGTTTCTCAATCTGCTTCTCTCTACTCAGCTTATTTAACTTGTCCCGGATCTCTCGGATTTCCGCCTCTAAATCCATAGGGGCAGAAGCAGTAGTACCAGGATTTAGCGGAGGAGGTCTCATGGAGACATCTCCATTTGCTTCCTTTCTTTCCTCTTTTTCTAACTTCTTATTGATCAGTGCGATCTCCTTTTCTAAAATTTCTTCTTCTTCTTCTATATCCTTTCTAATGCTACCTGTTCCTAAAACTTCCTGTTCCTCAAAACTCTTAATAGAACTTACAGATTCTACCTCCTGAATCTCCTCAAGGGTTTTGTTTAAGCTCTGTAATTGCTCTTTGACTCTAACATCATCACTGAGAAGAGCATCTCTGACCAAGCGCCATAGTGAAAATATCGCTATGGGGACTTCTTGTGGCCCTCGCTCTTTCAGAGCATCTTGAAGATCAGCCTTTACCTGATCCCAATCAGTAATGTTAAAACCCCCTGCATGTAGGAACCAGGAACTAAACCTTAAAACTGTCTTAATGGTCTCTTGTGCTGTCTCAACCTTAATACCGGTGCCTCTATTTTCCAAAAGACCTAACAACTGGCCTGTTAACCGGCCCTCCAACATAGGAACAGAATAACTTGCACCCATAACCAATTCACCCTCGCTGCACAATTTCTTACCTTGCTGGCCAGTCTTTCCGAGGGCGACCTCTCAGGGATTCCTACTTCCTGATCTCTCAGATGGGTCTAGTTGCCAATGATCATCATCCCAGCAGTGCCTCCAATTGTAACACCCGATTTTGGTGTTACACCCTCGGTACAGTTGCAGGCAGGAGCAAGGACCTGGAGATTGAACAAAAGAGACAGAGACCGGGGTCATTTGAAAGGAGATCAGCTGAATGCCATTTATTCAGACTTGGGGAAGCCTTTTTCTATCTAACTGCAGCATGAAGATCTCTCCGCCCAGGAAGGTGGGAAATTACCATATTAACAATGGGGAAGATTACCTGCAGCTAATCACCAGGAGGGGCAGGGATAGCATGGAAACACACAGGAAGCTTAGTTAACTGATTATAAACTGTCCCCGCCAATGCACCCCAGGAATAAGGGAGACCAGGGCCCTTACAAGTGGAGAAAAACATATAGTGCAATAAAAACAATTAAAAAAAGATATGATCTGTACGTTGTTTGAAATTCTCAAAGAATTAATTAGTAAAAAGGGTATTAAAAAAGAAAGTACAACAGCCTGTTGCTTTTCTGCAGGAGTCAATGAAGGTTTTCACACCACCTGTTAGAGGTAAGCTTTGTATTCAGGCAGGACACGAGAGAAGAGCTCTTTGGATTTCAATGGTCTCCGAGTTAAGCACAAGAACAATGACAGAGTTCAAGATTCACAACCAGACATATGTTCTGCCATGACAGAACACTTAAAACAGTGATACCATTTTATAACAAATCATCAATTCTATTTGACTGCCAACGTTGACCGGATGTGCTTGAATCAAAATGAGATTCTGAGGCCAATGTATGGATCAAAGTTACAAATAAAACCAATGAGAGAAACCTGAACCGAAGCAAGTTTAAGGCATTAAGAGACTCATTACAAAATGCCCGGAGAGAAGGTGAAGAGCAGGCAACAGAAACACACGTAAGTGGATGCATACATTCCAGTGAATTAAATTTTAGGAGAGTAAATAAAGTTTTGCTTTTGCCAGGAACTTGATTCTTTTCCTCTCAACAATTGATTACTCATGTTAATTCTTGACACGGGTAAGGTTTTAGAATCATACACTGAAAATTCCACCAAAAGACCCAAAGAAAATAACTGAGGGAGGCCTGTTTGTAAAACTTGCCGTGGAAATGTCTCCTGCAAACTGGTTTTCAGCTGCGTTACAGTCACTCATTTTGAAAAAGAAATAGAATAAACATTGAATGGTAAATGAGCAGACAGAACAGCTTATGATTTTCCACTGCAGGCATATTTTACAACCGTGATACTGCTTTTATATTTAAGGGACTATTAAATGCAAAGCCTTGTTGGAAGTGTTAGTGAGACACTCTAATTAAGTGGACACTCTAATTAAGAGGACAGCTATAAACACTCGGGTCATGTGATAGACAGTCACTGTCCAAGGCGGTCAGCAGCGAGGAGGCCATGAGAACCGCACTGAGGAGTAAGGCAAGCATGGCCACATAAGCAGGTGCTTGATACGGTTCCATTTAAAAATCTTTGAGGATGCGTGGAGGGTGTATGTCTGGGGGGGGGGGGGGTGCTATGGAGCATTTGCTGAGCTTAGAGGACCGTCTTGGGTGACCCTCCTTACTTCCTGCCTCTTTGAGCCCCTGACCAGGGAGCTTCCTGGCATTTTCTTGTCTCTACTTAGTACCTTGCTGCAGCAATTCTGGGGTTACAAATGTACGCTATAGTGTCCAGCTTTCCTGAGGGTTCCAGAGATTTAAACTCAAGTCCTCAAACTCATGGCACACTGTCCTACTGAATCGTCTCCACAGTCCTAAGCATTTAACTTCTCGGATGTGTTATGAGCAGCAATCTTCTCTAGGTCCCTTCAGAGAGCAGTCAATCTGAGGCATCACCTTGGGGACAAATAGTCCAATCTTCCTCTTTCATGCTTCAAACAATTACCTTTTTAAAGTGTAAGAATGCTGAGATTAAAATTGCTTTCTTAATCAAAATGACACCTTATAGTTTTCTCAGATACCAGTGCCTAGTCTTTTGGTTACCATGGTAATAACTGAATTTATTTTATCGCAATGGTAACTAATAATTTTCCTTAATGGAGTGGTAATAAAAATAGGGGAGAAGGAGCCATGAACCTCCAAATGATGCAATTAGCTTGTTCTTTTTCAGAATCTAATGCACTCTTGATCTCCTCCAAAGGCAAGTGTAGGATCTCATCTCATTATTTCTACTCGGAGAGCTGAGAACTGAAGACACTTGCTGGAGAGGAGTAAAACTCAGGGCTTCTACATTCCAACCTCTTCCCCTGGTCATTCCAGCATCCGCTGGGCTTCCCACAGCTCTGCTGCCTCCTCTGTCTTTGCTCTTGGAGAGAAAGTGATGTTAGCATTTTCCAAATACATTCAAGTAGCTTGACCTTTGTGGGATCAACACAAAATGCTGCAGAAGACATTTTTAGGATGCAGCCCTTCACAGTGCTGATAGAAGAAAAGAATTTGTTTAACGCAATTCACTGGAAAAGCATACTGGAAAGAGTGTGTGTGTGTGTGTGTGTGTGTGTGTGTGTGTGTGAGAGAGAGAGAGAGAGAGAGAGAGAGAGAGAGAAGAGAGAGAGAGAGAGGAGAGACAGAGACAGAGAGACAGAGAGAGAGACAGAGATAGAGACAGAGAGACAGAAAGAGAGAGAGACAGAGAGAGAGAGACAGGACAGAGAGAGAGACAGAGAGAGAGACAGAGAGACAGAGAGAGAGACAGAGAGAGAGACAGAGAGAGAGAGACAGAGAGAGAGACAGAGAGAGAGAGACAGAGAGAGAGAGACAGAGAGAGAACGAGACAGAGACAGAGACAGAGAGAGAGAGAGACAGAGAGAGAGAGAGACAGAGAGAGAGAGACAGAGAGAGAGATGATTTTATTACCCAGTCATGTCCCATGCTTCCTCCTTTATTTTCTTGATCACATCTTAGATTTATTTTTTTTCAGAAACTCAGGTAGTTCAAGGCTGCTAAAGTGTAATTTGCATATGACCTTCAAGTGTAAATAGTTGGAATTAGATCTGAGGAGTTTTTTTTTCTCAGCCAGCCCTATCTTATTCCCTCAGAGGGCTGAAAACTAGTCAATCTAGACTAGTGAGCAGAACCGTTGACTTCAGGGCCCTCCATGCCCAAAGACAGATACCCAATTTCTGGGGGACGGCAAACCATCTCTGCCATAGTGGCTTCAAACTTTTGGTCAGAGAGAGTCCTCACATAATATTCTCTCTCTCTCTCTCTCTCTCTCTCTCTCTCTCTCTCTCTCTCTCTCTCTCTCTTTCTCTCTCATGTGTGTGCACATACTCTCTCTCTCTCTGTGACTGTGGAGGCCCAAGGACAACTTGAGGTGTTGTTCCTCAGGAGTTCTCCATATTTCTTATTGTTTAAGGAAGGCCTCCCACTGGCCTGGAACTCACTGAGTAAGTTAAGATGGCTAGCCAGTGAACCCCAGGTACCCATCCACCTGTCTCTGCCTTCCCAGTGCCGGCATTACAAGGGAACCCAGTGTACCGAGTATTTTTTGTAGGTTCTAAAGATTGAACTCAAATTTTTATGCCTGAAAAGCAAACACTTTTACCCACTGAGTCATACATACATATATACACACATATATACATATAAACACACACATATGTGTGTGTGTGTGTGTGTGTGTGTGTGTGTGTACATACATACCTAGGTCCTGATATCATTTTTTAAATTTTTTTATTATTATTGTATCTTTATGTGCATGATGTTTTGCCTGTAAGTGTGTCTGTGTACCACGTGCATGCCTGGTGCCCCACGGATGCCAGAAGAAGGCAACAAATCCCCTTGGAATTGTAGTTACCGATGGTTGTGAGCCACTATGTGGTGTTGGGAGTAGAATCCAGGTCATTTGGAAGCTCCGTCCAGCCCTTCCCCCCCCCCCACACACACACTCTCTTTCCATTTTCTTTCTTTCATTTGGTTGTTACAGCACACGGTCTTACTGTGTAGCTCTGGCTGGTATGTAACTCAGTGTGTAAGCCAGGCTGGCCTCAAGATCTCAGAGATCCACCTACCTCTGCCTCCTGAGTGTTGGGATTAAAGACATGGGTGACCACTACTGGCAAGTGATATCACTTCCCAATGTCAAATGTACAATGGGATCCTGAGTGTAGAGGGAACATTCATCTGTGTTTATGACTTACTAAATGGGTGGGAGCTGGGTTCAGTTCCATCATCTGTGAAATATTTATTGATTTGAAGAGCAAGAAAGATTACTTTGATGTTGTTACTTTGTGACATACATGTTGAACAGTTATTTTAATAGACAGTGTCCGAAATCTGTTCTTTTGTACAGAGTAAGCCAGATCTTCCTTTTCTTCACAGGAAACTTCTTTTGGGTTACCTTTGGCCAGTGCTCTAAGCACTGTCTGCTGAGTTGGCCACCACTGGTCACCCGAGGCATCCTCCTGCTCTTTGTATATGTGCCTTGTCACGGGGAATGAGACGCAGGAGAGATGACTGCTTGGGCTGGCCTATTTTTGTCCTTCTTTATGCTGACCACAACCCTGAGGAGGAGAGACATTTCCATTTGGGGTAGAATGAAGTGATGAGGCACCTATCAAAGGCTCCCACGTAGCCATTAATGACCAGAGATGACAATGCAAGACTGGCGCTGACAGGTCCTTAACCCGCAACCACTTCTCTGTACATTTCAGTGGCAACATCTGATCTGTCCCACTGCTGAGACAGGTGGTCAGATGGTTGCTCCACACCACCACCATGGGATGAGGTCACAGGGACTGGGTAAGAATTACAAAAGCAATGAACTTTATTTTCTCCCTACATGGTCTCCCTGGATTGTAAGCACATGTAAAGGAGTATATGTAAGTGTGACCTGGTGTTTTATCATGTAAAGGAGCATGTGCAAGTGTGACCAGCTATTTTATCATGTAAAGGAGCATATGTCAGTGTGACCCACCATTTTATCCTAATGTTCGTCTACTTTTGATTACTGTCTTGAAGATAGTCTATTGTCTTTGTGCATCAAGTGGAAAATATGCCTTTTATGATTATTGTATGTATGTGCATGTGAAAATTAAAACCTGTTACAAATGTTGAAAACTTTTCTTCTCTCTTCTCTCTCTCTCTCTCTCTCCCTCCCTCCCTCCCTCTCGCTTTCTTTCTTTTTATTAAATGAAGGAAGTTTTTATCCCTGCTTACAGTTCATCATGACAGGAAGTCACGGAGGCAGGGCTTGAGGTGGCCAATCCTGCTGTGTCACAGTCACAGTCTAGAGGAATGGGCTGGTGCTCAACCTGCTTTCTCCTTTTCATTCAGCCCAGGACCCCAGCCACGGAGTGGGGTCTCCACATTTAGGATGGGTCTTCCTACTTCAGCAAATCCAATCTAGAAATTCCCTCACCAAGAAGCCCAGAGATTTGTCTCCTGGGTGGTTTTAGATCTAGCCATGTTAACAGGAACTTCCTGTCTTACTAATTCTGCAGACTTCCTGTAGTAGTTTGAGTCTTAAAGAGTCACATGTTTGAGCACTTGGTTTCCAGACAATGATACAATTTGGGAAGGTTATGGAAGCTGTGGGAAGGAGCTTTTTGGAGGAAGTACATCATGATGGACAAGTTTTGAGGTTTATAGTCTGGCTCCACTTCCTGCTCTCTTTCCAGTGTAGGGATGAAAGGTTATCTCTCTGCTTCTTGACTACCTTCTCACTTCACACCTCTGCTATCATGTCTTTCCTGCTGAGACAAAGAACAGTATCCCCACTGGAACCGTGAGCTAATGTTAGCCCTTCCCGCTCTATGTGGCTTTCTGTTAGAGTGTTCTACACGGCAACAGTAAAGAAACTCACACCGTCCATAACTTTTATTATCAAACAGTTGGAAAACTGCATTTCAGTTAGTGCTTTTATTGGGGGAAATTTATCCTGAAAATGTTTTGAAGTCACTGTCCCTAAGGCTGATTTTCTTCAGCAACAAGTTTTCTGCAGTGGCCAAGTTCTTGCTGGTGTCATCTCTTCCTTCATGCTTTTTCATAGGTCCTAGTGCAGACAACGTTGTTCATGGTGCACTCCTAGAAGCAGAGAGATGTGTTAGAGGCGACTGTTGACAGGTCAGACCCAACCTTTCCTCTTTCCGCAGACCAAGCCCTCAATTCAGGCTACAAAGGAGGTTAAGGAGTTTGATTGACATGCATTCAAAACAGCATGTAAAAATGTAAACTTGGGGAGCACTCACCACAACCATTTTCCCCTCCACGATTTTTCTTTTGATTGTTGTCTCTTTGCCGAGCCATTTTTGGACCTGGATCATTGACCCGCCTTCTAATGTTACGATGCTCTATAAATGCAGAGGAAGTGTTTAGGAGTCGTTCACTACTTCCCACCTATCACAGAACTAGATATCTACAGTTTAACTTCATGTCTGAAACCTTGGTTCCTGTTAGGATTTAATAAGTCAATGTAGAAGTCTCAACTTTAGACAACTAAATTCATGTTCTCATAGACTAGAATCCACAAACGATTTGACCTTTTGATCTTAATAATTGTTCTAGTCTATATGACCTTTCATACAATAACAAACAAGTAGGGGGAAGAGGAGGAGTGAGTGCAGATTGCCGCACAAAGTGGTACACATCTGCAACCCTACCACTCAAGGACCAGGAGCAGGAGAATACTAAGTTGCTTTCAGCTTAGGCTATATAATAAGACCTTGTCTCAAACCACAGCAACAGAAAGACTAATAGGAACATTTTACTCCATTTAGCTGTCTGAATAACCAGCAAAGGATTGACTTTTCGCATGCACAGATTCAAATCAGCCCAACCAGACTTAGCAATAAGTCAACCTGTTGAATGACCCCTACCACCTGTTTCCACAGCGGCTGAGCACAGGAAGACTTAACTCCAACTCACCTTCACTTGCCGACTGTCTGCGGTGGTTTCATCAAACTGTTCCCCCAGCTTGAAGGAGATCTCCGTGTTCTGGAAAGAGCTTTCTGTTTGGATGTTAATCTTTTCCCCACTGAGACTAATATTAACAGTTGGCTTTACTAAACCTGCCACATTCCGGGCTGCAAAATCCACTCCTGAGAGACAAAGAAACATTCACACATTCAGGAAGATGTACGACCACCATCGTGAACGCCCGCTCTTAAAGAATGCATCCTGCCTCACTGAAAGCTCGACTGGTGTACAGCCTTATTTCTTTTGAAATTGAGTCTTATTACATAGCACTGGCTGGCCTTCACCTCAAGATCCTCCTGTTCTTGCTTTGAGTCCTGGACTTGTAGGTGTGTGCCGCCATTTCCAACCACAGTGTCTTATTTGATGTTGTCACTAGTCTCTAGATTAAGCCAGGTCCTTCCGTGGTGCTGCTAGTCATTCTGCCATCTTGAAAACCTAACTCATTTTTCTCAAACATTGGTGCTTAATATGAAATGTATGTTTGCTGGATGGCTTTTAGGGGAGCAAATACTTGTATTTTACCTTGTGGAAACTTGCAAAGACAGTGTGGGAAGGGCGTGGCGCAAATCCTGGCCCTGCTGCTTGGATTGGGGACTTTCAATTGTCAAATATGACTTTTGCAGTAGGCAGACAGAAACTGACTCATCCCTCTGAACACATATTGAAATCTACTGCCTGTTCAGAATATTGACGTGTGCCTCGGTGTAGAACAGATGTGTGTTCAGACTATTGACGTGTGCCTCGGTGTAGAACAGATGTGTGTTCAGACTATTGACATATGTGTGGGCTATGAGAAGGTGGCCAAAGCCTGGGCTTCCACCTCAACATTCCACAGCTTTCTCCATAGTAAGCTGAGGGTGCCTCAAGCCCTCATCATGCTTACATAGGAAGAGAACATCAGAGGTCTTAGAAGGGCCACAGAACAGAGAAAGACCTCAATTGCTTTCCCTCCTTGTTCCAGACTTAACCAGGCTCCTAGTCATTATAAGCGTTATTCTGGTGTAAGCACAAGTTCCCACCCATTACTTTCCCATATCTGTCTATTCTTATGTCTATATTTATGTATAAATAGATGCATGTGTAAATACAGAAATATGGATATACAAATATAGACAAAATAGTTATATAATATTACATATAACCTATATTTAGTATATTAGGTATGTATTATATTATATTTTCTTTCCATACAGGACTTTCTATGTCATCAGTCTGGCCTTAAACCTTCTGTCTTCCTGTTATAGTCTGTGACAGCTGGGATTGTAGTTACCCACTGCCATATCCATTTCCAAGTTTCTTATTTGCCTTCAAATTTTTATCCAAAACAAATATGTCTATAAGCCCATGAAGAGGTAGGGAAATTTCTTTATTACTTCTGAGAAGTTAATACTGTCTGTGGAAGATGAACAGGTATTGTATTTTAAGCATGCTAACTTATTGAGGGGATAAAGCATTGTTGTTTTGGTGCTTAGAAAGAGTACATATGTTATTAATAATGGTAAATATCCATTGCTCATTGTAGGCAAAATGCAAAAGGTGAAAGAAATCTTCTGCTTTCTATATGGCTTATTTATAAAAGAGGTTGCTCTTAATTATGAAAAATGAATTAACTGTTGTTCTTCCAGAATTCACAGAAAGGTGTAGCTGTGACAGACACAACTCATTATAACTCATGTTTGACTACAGAGCTTGAAGTAGAGACAAAGGTCCGGCAGGCCCCCACTCTAAGAGGCAGAGTATGGGAGACAGTCAGGCAGTAAAGAAAAACTGTGATAGTTCTCCTCTCAAGAAGAAAACCTTCAAAAACATGTATTGAATATCACTCACACATGCATGAACACTCGAGAAAAAAACAGACTCTTGATGTTATTTGTTGCTACAATGCTTCTAAATTTATAACTAAAGTAAAGCCCAAACGAATTCAATCTATAGACATATTGCAATGATTCTTTTGCATCAGTTTGGGGTTGAATGAAAGCTGCTCAATGAAATGAGCCAGCTAAAGAGACACTCTGCCCGGAGATCTGCACGATGACTTCATACCGGGGCCTGGCTGGGACATATATGGACTATAAACTGAGAGAGTTGTGAGCCTAGTTAGAATTTGTAAATGCTAATTATTTATTATAAGAAAAACAACTATTAATAATAAATGGAATTTTAAACATCTCATATGAGTATAACTTATAGTCACAAGAAAGAAAATCATAGAAAATATTTTTTGTGAGGTACAAAGTAAGCCCCGACACCAAAATCTCTTGTCACAAATCCCTGAATTCCATGATGGTGTCTCTCACCCAGTTCTCTCATGTAATCCTCGAAGTTTTCGCTGGAGACCAGCTTCCAGGTTCCCAAGAAGGGCTCAATCATCGTGGGAAGCTTTCTGGGAAGGTGAGGCACTGACACCCGGCAGCCAAGGCAGTGTGGGCACCCCTATGCCTCCAACAGCTTATTTTAAAGAACATCTTCATCACGTGACCTTCCTGAAGTGACCAATGGGATGCCAGGAGCCTGAGATTCCAGGCAGCAGCCTTTGACTCATTGTATTTACCTTCAAATTAAAAGGCAGAAACCTAACCAGCAAAACTTAACTCGGGTCAACCCCTTTTAACTCTAGCAAAGAGATTTACACCCAGGAGTCACCCGACAGATCTTTCCTGCCGAATGGAGACAACTGTCGATGGAGACCAATCTCTCAACACTAACGCTGACTTGCCCCAAGGAACCTCCGACAAATGTCTGACGAACACCGACTCCATGTTTTCCCGCCCCAAACAAGGACATCTTCGCTTGGTCTGCCTCAACTGTTTTTTTTTTTTTTGTTTGTTTGTTTGTGCAAGTCATAGTGTCCAAGCCTCCCCTTCATTAGAAGAACATCCTCCCTTCCTTTGCTTGCAGTGTTGATGCCTTGATATTGTTAATGTAACTTAACACGCCTACAGTTGCTTGGAGTGAAGTCTAAGGTGTCATTAACAGTATCGTTGTTGTCAATCAAGGATAGCTGAGGACCACAAAGAAGATGCCAATTATTGTTGAGCAGAGCTTTGTAATTTAAGCCTTAGAGTCTCCTCTCTCTCTCTCTCTCTCTCTCTCTCTCTCTCTCTCTCTCTCTCTCTCTCTGTCTCTCTGTCTCTCTCTCTCCCTCTGTCTATCTCTCTTTTCTCTCTTTCTGAGACAGGGTCTTCCTATGTATCCCAGGCTGGCCTTAGCAATCCTCCTGCCCCAGTCTTCCAGTGTCTAGGAATGATTAAGACATGCTTCATCATGGCTAGTTTGCAAACTCGTTTTTATATTAAAAGATGCCATTTGAGATGGTGCAGGTAAGTTTTGGGAAGTTTTTTTTGGGGTAGGGTTATATCTGACATCTACATTCTAAAAAGTAAAAAGGACACAGCTGAATTAAACTTCTATGTAATTCCTTCTTGTTTCGTGTTCTGCTCTCCAAGCAACTGAAGTAGGTCAGAGACCCAATTCACACGATCAAGTGGATTGATGTTACTGCTCTGCCCTTCAACTGCATCAGAGAACTTGAAATTTAGATGGCCAGAAACCCGAAAATGAGTACCGATATTTTTATCTGTGCTATGTCAAATAGCTTTTTGACTCTGAGAAATGTATATTTATCTTTGTATGTAAAGCCATCTCTTTTCATACAAAGCAAGCAAGATATTGCTGTTTGAGCACCAGGGAGCAATGATAACTTACGTAGGAGACAGAACTGCTTTTGAAGAGAAGATATAAAGAAGTGGGAATGTTATGTTGCTATGACTTGAAGAGTTACTGAGCTGTCTGGAGAGAGCAGAGGCTGGAACAAGAGCACTAGAAGGGGTCAGGAAAGGTCATGCTGATGATAAGGGCCTTAAAGGGAGACAGTGTGCTCAGCTTCAGCGTTTAGATACAGAGCAAGCTGCCAGGCCTGCCTCACTGCTTCCAACCGTTCTCCCTGCACTGGAAGGGACCAGGGAGTGGTGGGCAACTGTCCTTGTTATTCTGAGGTTGACCCAGAAGTGAATATTGTGGTCCCTTTTAGAACTCAGTTGGCCCATAGAACAAAAGGGAAAGTCAAATTCTACTGCCTGTAGGGTTCCCCACTCATGGAAGGAAGTGGGTGGTAGAATGGTCTCGATTCTTGCTCTGCACACTTTGATTGCTTCTGTGATATTACTCTGCTGCACCCATCGTGATACAAACTCAAAAACAGAGCAACGACCAATCTGTTACACGAGTGTCATTGTCAATTATCAGTCTTGTGCCTGAGATTTGTCACTTGGTGATTAAGCCTTTTACTATTGACACATCTTTGTGTCAATAACTTCATTAAATGGTTCATGTGGATCCAGCCAATTACTTGTATGCTGAGTAGGTGATTTCATGCACACTCCACCCACTGTCAGCGACCCAACTCCAGCATGTGACAGTCTGGTTTAGAGCTATTCCGTACCTATTATAGCATACATTTAGATCTTAGAATGAAATGTATTACAAGATGCAGCTTATAGCATTGCATTTCTGTTGGGCATCTGCAGGCTGATGTAAAAGTGAATCAAGAGAGACACTACTTTCTATATTCCTAAGACAGCGCCTGCTGTAAACGGCATTGTACATGAGTGAGTGACAAAATAGATACACAGCTCTCTCTTCTTTTTAACTAGCACTTCCAATTAGTGTCAGCAGGAACTAAAGAACGTGGGAACATGGTGTTTCCCTGGAACTATGATAATCCTTTCTCTCTGGTCCTCCCTGCATGGAGTGGTATTTAGTTTGCATTGTTAGGACCACAATACCACACAGACACAACTTAAGCAAGGAGTGGTTTATTTGGACTTTCAATCACAGAACTTTTAGTTAGGCAGGAAAGTCAAACTGAGAATGATGGGCTAAAGAAAGGCAGAGTCAGAAGAGTCGCCAGGAGATAAACATGCCATGCTAATAAAGGTACAACCTTGGTTGCAGAGCATATAAGAGGAATATTGGTTAACTTAAAATGTAAGAGCAACTTGATTGGGGGAGGGGGAGGGAAATGGGAGGTGGTGGCGGGGAAGAGTCAGAAATCTTTAATAAATAAATAAAAATAAATAAAAGAAAAAAGAAAGGAATGGGATGGGATGTGCAGTCGTTTAGATCGTCTGAAACCTTGGTAAAGGAAGCAGAGCGATAATGTACCTGTTTAAAGTCAAATGCACTGAAATAAAAGGATGTATTTAGAACTGCAAAAAAAAAAGTAAGAACAAGTTAGTAATATGCCTGAGCTATTGGCCAAATATTTACAATTAATGTAAGTCTCTGTGTGGTAATTTGGAAGCAGCTCCTAGGACAGGAAAACTTTGTCTACAGTTATAGCTTAAACTACCTTTGGGTTCTAAGAACGGTATTTCCTCTCAGATAGATCTCCATAGGACAAGATCACTCCTAGTTAGGATCAACTGGACAATGATGAAAGGCAAGGCTTCTCCCTAAACAGAGGCAATCATGGGGGTCATTAGACTGTCCTCTCAACCGATGAGGACCTCACTGAAGCCACCTTGCAGAACCAGGACTGAGACAATTATCAGTCAGTGAGCACCTTGACTAAGAGTGTTGGTTACGTATAATGCTTGCCCTCCTCCAGTTTCTTCTCTGTTTACAGCTGAGGCTCAGATACATACTCCTGAGGAGGGTTGAGATGCTCAGCGTCCCCTGCCTTTGTCCATGTAGCCATAATAATCAAACTCATTAACTGCCTTCCCATAATTAGTTTTCCGTCTGATTTCTGGCTTGCATGGCCAGTGCCACTGTCGAGACTTGGCCAGAATCAAACCTTTGCTTTATGGCTCTGATAACAAAGTACTCTCCTCCTTTCTTCCCCAGGATTTGTTGGCATTTTTCTTGATTTGTTTCATTTCTATTATTTTTGCTAGAGCCCAACTTGAGAAGTAAGATCAACAGTTGCCCCAGATCTTATCTGAGCTCTAGGTTTTTAAATCCTTTACTGTGTCTCCCCAATTCCATTCTTCCTTAAGATTTCTTCTGAATGTCTTAGTCTTTAGGACTGGTTCCTGAAGGGGGAGAACAGAAAGATGCAATGGAGAAGAGCTGGCCATGTAAACATCCTGCATTTAATGGAACTTTTAATACCTTGGATTTCTTCAGTCTAAGAAGGCAGGGCTACAACAGTGAGGTGTGTGTGTGTGTGTCTCTGTGTGTGTGACTGCTGGCCTCTGTGTATGACCTCTGTGATCATCAGCTGCAAGCATCAATCCAAACACACTTCCAGGGGCTGAGAAATGTCTAAGTGGGTAAAGGCGATTGTTGCCAAACATGATGACCTGAGTTCAATCCTGTGGCCCACATGATGAAAATGAGAACTGATTCTTGCAAGTTGTTCTCTGACCTACACGCACACTGTGGTATATGTGTTTCAGTAAGAATGTTCACACACACACACACACACACACACACACACACACACACAGAGAGAGAGAGAGAGAGAGAGAGAGAGAGAATATGTTTTTTAAAAAAGAAAAATAAGTTCACAGTATTTGCAAAACAAAATACTATGGTTCATCTTAGCTCCTTCAGGATGTGTGCTCCAGAGATTTGGGCCCATTGGACTCCCAAGGCCTGAAGAGCAGTACCTGCCTTGTTTCTCTGACCTCTCTCCATCAAGGTGTTACTCGTGGAGCAGATACCCAGAAGACGAATAGCTGTAGACTGTAAAGAGGGCATCTAACCAGTGATTTCAACATCAGAATGCACAATGTTATTAACACACATTGATTATACATTAATTGTTCTGCTGTTGTGGTAAGAGCTGAAACCGACCAATATTAACCTTAGTTTATCATGTGCTTTCCATTGTGCCTTCTCAAACATTGCAAGGATTGAATCTATCCCCTGGAACTCTGTCTCATTGGGTTCTGGTACCACACATGGCCTCCAGACCTACTTCCTGCCAGGATAACTGCTGAACTTCAGAATCCTACACCTCTTCCCCCTTTGTCTTAGTGCTCTGAGCCTCAGCTTCCAGGTCTCCATGAAAACAACGGCTCCTCCCATCAGATCATTCTGGTGATCAGAGCAAGAGGCCGGACACCAGCATTTGCTCTTAACAAATACTGGCAAACTGGTGATTATTATACTTAAAGAATAAATACTGATTTGTGTAGTGTGTTTAATAAAAACTCAGAGACAGATATTGGGGTTCAACCTGAAGGTCAAAAAAGCAAAACAGGCAGCCCCTGGCTCTTCCTCTTCCTCAGTCCGAAATGCCCATCCTGCTCCCAAGACTCCTCAGTCTGAGACTGTGTCTGAAAGCTGTCTGCTTCCATCTTATATTCCTCTCTAGGGCTGGGGTTAAAGGTGTGCATTTCTGCTGCCAAGTTTCTATGGCAAACTACTGAGGCTACTGGGATTAAAGGTGTGTGTTGTCACCACCTGGTCTGTAAGATTGACCAGTGGGGCTGTTTTACTCTCTGATCTTCAGGCAAGCTTTATTTATTAAAATACAAATGAAATCACTACAGGTTTGCCAATATTTATTACGACTATTCTAAACAACCCTACACAGCTCTAGTGAGCCCAAACTGTGGGCCTCACTATTTTTTTTTGATTAAAAAAATATTCTTTGACAAGGAACCTAATGTCTTCCGTGGTCCCTCTAACACACGGTATTACACATACAATGGGTGGGAAGAAAATGAACAGCTTTGGAACTATGTTCTAAAGAAGACATCACAATGATAACAGTATAGATTTAATACTTCTCAGTTTTTGTTAACATGTATTAATTTATACATATTGAGTGAGGTCAGTGTGAGGTAGTGTGATACTTGAAGATATTTATATAGTGTGCTCTTGTTCAAACCATACTTCCGCCTTACCCTAAATAATCTCCGTTCCACACCCCAGGATGACTTTCCTTTAACATCTGCAGATGAGACAGAAGGAAGATGCTACACTTGCTTTTCTGCGTCTGCCTTGTCACTCAGCATATCCCTTACTATCCCTGAACTGTAACTGTATGCTCAAATGGAGTTTTGTTTTGTTAGAATATAAACCTGTGACTTAGAAGTTTTACTCTATATGTGCAAAACCTCAATGTAGAGGTGCTTCATGCCTGCAACACACATAAATACATGCACACATCTGCACACATACACTTCCTGAGAAACCCGACGGTTGTCTTTGTGCGTACAAGAATGTTTTAAACCCGTTTTATATTTGTATGAGCACTAAGCTTCCCTGCTATTGCATGTGCGTATGCATACATTTCAAATCTCACTGCTGTTATGCCTGTGTGTGCACAGATGTTTTAGATATAGTGACTCCACAGAGGTTTGCATTTGAGTAAAATGGTTGATGGTAATAAGCATAAATGTTTGAAGCCACTGAACATATTGCATATTTGTTTATAAACAAGCATGTCATACTTGCCTAGCATGAACATTATGGGATGCCTGGCATGGCTTCTGCACAGCTGATAGGCAGAGTATGTTGCTATGACTGGATGTGCTTTGTTCCCTGAAGTTTCTAGTACTGGAAGCTGCATGCCCAGCACAGTGTGTTAAGATACTGGGAGCATCAAAGGGTAGGGCTTACTGAAAAGTTGTTAGGTCAGTGTGGGTGAGAATGTGTGAGGAAAGTCCTCTCATGGGATTAGTGGGTCCTGCTAGATCCCACAAGAACAAGTTGTTGTCCATGACAAGAATGGCTCCTCCCTGCTGTGTATTGGGGAGATGCCTCTCTCCCTTATCACTTCCCATAACACGTACCGTTCGGTCAGAGCCGACTCTCGGGGCTGCACAAGCTTGACCTTTCAGCCTCCAGCTAAGGAAACTTTTTTGTTGTTGTTGTTTTGTTTTTTGAGACAATGTTTTTCTGTGTAACAGTCCTGGCTGTCCTGGAACTCCCTTTGTAGACCATGCTGGCCTCAAATTCAGAGATTCTCCTGCCTCTGTCTCTGGAGTGCTGGTATTAACGGCGTATGTCAACACCACCTGGCAATTTATTCTTTTTAAAGCAAACAGCCTCAAAGTTTTGTTAAAGTAATGAAAGACTGACTGAATCACCTGTTTTAGACTGGGAATTTTACAATAGCTGAGCATGCTGGTCCATACCTATAACTGCAGGACATCAGAGGCTGAGGCAGGAAAAACGCAGTTCAAGACCAGTCTGGGCTACGTAATAAGAACCTCTCTCTCTCTCTCTCTCTCTCTCTCTCTCTCTCTCTCTCTCTCTCCCTTATTACACACACACACACACACACATACACACACACACACACACACACACACACACGTGGAGACCAAGTCACAATGCCCCAGGACAGGGTGGATATGAATGTGCATACTTGAATCACACGGATGTGGATAATTGCGCTGTGTTTAAAATTACCCCTGGTCTTGAACAGACAGCTTCTAACTTAGCTATGTTAAAGCAGAGCTTAATACTCAGTCTTGGTTCCTATATACTTTCTCTTATCTGGGATATTTCATGGACACTGACTTTTCTACCATGCAAAATTATGAAAGATCTTATTACCTTTATCAGAACCAAGATAATAATGCAACTTTTCTATTTTCTTCACTGAATTATGTGTAGACACACAATAAAATTAGACACACAATAAAAATATCATTGCACCACTTTCTAAATCTAAAAAGGTTTTATTTAATCAACACAACCATATTCAATAACATTTAGCTTCCGGGAAAATTAGTTGCTTGCTAATTAGTGGGAAATCATCTTTTTAAAAACAATGCATCCAACCAAGTATTGTAGAGCTTGATGCAAATTTCAGTCCAGGGCCACTCCCCTTGGCTCACGCCCTTTCATAAGTTCTGGTAGAAGTGACGCCTTTCATGACGCATTCCTAGACACGGGCACAAATCCATGGTCAGAAACTGACAACCATGTGCAAATGTTTTTATTTCTCGGTGTTGGAAAGCAAATAATATTCAACAAAAATACATGTTTTAGAATTCTGTGTTTGTATTGCACATCCATCCCTGAGAGGACTACATTAGGATGATGCAAAGACCAAGACGATGCAGGTCTTTGTCTCAGGGAGCTGGAAAATCTCCATGGTAAGTGGGTACTATCAGCAGAAGCACAGAACACACTCTGGTGAGGGTGTTGCATGAGGAAGCTTGTGACACCAGAGAGGAAACAGGGGAAACCATGCTGGGAGGAGTAGCCCTGAGGGGCGGAGCCCAGATTCCACCCTAAGCTCCACATAAACAAATACTGCAAATGAACCTTTTGTCCTAATCAATCGGGTGGGTTTGCTAAAGTAGAGTGAGGGTCCTGAGGCCCCGATGCAGGGTACTCACCACCACCAGCTTGTCGTCCTCTCGCTTCCTCTTTATGGTGGTGGACTTCCCATCCCATTTCTGCACCTGCACCAGGGCCCCGTTTTCTAGGGTGATGAGGCTCTGCAAACACAGGAAAGGAGACCGCAGTTTGCGTCTGAATGCCAAAAGTAAGATCGAGAACATGGAATCTTGGCTCAGAAAAATATCCTGAGGCCCTTACTCGAAACAACAAGAATATAGTCCAATACAAAAAGGAAAAAGAGAGGGAGGGAGGGAGGGAGGGAGGGAGGGAGGGAGGGAGGGAGGGAGGGAGGGAGGGAGGGAGGGAGGGACAAAGGAAGGAGGGAAAGAAGATGTCTTAAAAACAATAATGTAGCCGGGCGATGGTGGCGCACGCCTTTAATCCCAGCACTCGGGAGGCAGAGGCAGAGGCAGGCGAATCTCTGTGAGTTCGAGACCAGCCTGGTCTACAGAGCTAGTTCCAGGACAGGCTCCAAAACCACAGAGAAACCCTGTCTCGAAAAAAAAAAATTAAATAAATAAATAAAAACAATATTGTAGATCTTACATGTATATGTATATCAACGTACATATTTTGAACAGAAATAGAACACATAGAACATAAAATTATAATTTGAAAAAAGAAACTATCTTGCGAAAGGAACTAGATGGCAAAGCATATGTGGAAGTGGAGGCGTTAGAGTGGCTTTGATTCTTTTATAAACTTCCTCTAAAGTTTTATTGCTCTAACTTACTTCACAGACACGACTGTATGACACACAAAATATGCTAATCATTTTTAACATCAGGACAACTTAGTAGCGTGTCCTCCTCATTCCGAGGGCGACAGTGTAGGTGTGGGAGCTAAGCTTTTCGGCTGCCCATTGTCTTGAAATCGCGGTTATAGGCCGTAGCATCCAAAGCCAGGCCCGCACCCTGCACCAGCTCCACCGGTCCTCACCTTCACTTTCCTGTCATCTGCGGTGATTTCTTCAAATTCCTGGCCCAGTTTGAAGGAAATCTCGGTGTTTTTGAAAGTGCTCTCTGACCGGATGGTGATCACATCTCCGTTGACGCTGATGATCATGTTGGGCTTGGCCATGCCGGCCACCTTCCTGGTGGCAAAGCCCACGCCTGGAGTTAGGACAGAAAACATGTCAAGCTTACACATTTTGTGTCCACGAAGAAACAGACGCCAGATTCCATGAGGCTCCTTTAAAACATCTACGCAGCTAAGCGCGCTGCTCCTAGTTCCCAAGACACTCTCGGGAGGGATCCCTCAGATTTACTCTTAGCTTCTCCCCTTCTCCGCTTCAGGAGATTCATCATTGACTTCACCATAATCTATAAAGAGATTTAATCTTCATACCTTGTGTATGTGTTTTCTATATATGCCGGCATATCTATAACATACTTATAATAATGTGGCAATAATATATGTATATGTATCTATCTCTGTTTTGTGTTTATCATTGAGACTGCTTGACTATTTCATACTTTCTTAAATATAAAAAGTTGTAATTTAAAACAACTCTTAAAGTCAGAGACCAGGCCTGATGGAGAGGGAGCGGGTTAAAAGTTCATCTATTTTGATGTACAGAACCCAATTTTCTCAGCATGTGTCGCCGAGACTAATTTTCTAGGCTTCCTTCCCACGTCACTCCCTCATGAAATGAAGATCTCTGATTAATTTCTCTAAAAGGAAAAATGGTTCCTACATACCGTGCCATTTTAGAGTGCCAATACCACTCCCAAAATGTGGAAGGAAAATTAAAGGGAAGCTCAGTAAATCTTTTGAACTCAAGAAATCAGAATTCCGCAGTTCAGAACAGTTTGGGAACTAGCACTTTGCGTCGCAGTCACTCAAACCTTGTTTATTTCAACGAGGGAAATGCTTTTCTGCAGAGGGTGAGCGACTCACAACCTTAGATGAACGCTAATAGCTTCCTCTCTCTGCCTGGGGTTCCCCGAACTCCTACACCACAGCCGGGCTAACTCTTCCAACACAAATGCTTAAGCTAGAAGTGAGCGCAGGGCAGAATTCAGGCTGACCTGAGAGAGTAACGCCCCACAAGTGGTGCAGACGGAGCCTGCAACTTGGTTCTCTGTCTAAAAAGTCGCCACTGTGAGAAAGGGATGTATTTCCCCTGGAATCCTCACTCTGCCACAGTGTGCCCCTGCGGGGAAGGGATGCGGTGCGGATGACGATTCCAGAGGGGCGGAGCCTGTGAAAAGCTGCCGCTTCATTTGTTTCTTTTAATTTTATTTGACGGCAGAAGGCAATACCTGCCCACTGTGCCGCAATCACAGCTGCCAGTTCCATTCAAGAAATACCTTACTGCCTTTAATTACGAGTCTTTCTCAATTTAAAGTGTTGTTATTATAACTTAGATATGAATATCACAAGTACTAAATAGTCGTTTCAAAAAGTCGATAGCTAAAAGTGGTCCAAACCTGGTGTTTCTGAGTCACTGCATAGTAATTAGCATACTGACTGGTATCTAGCCGACATGCCAAAAGATCAGTCATGCTGAAATTCCTGACATTCTTCTTATCTGCAAACAAGAGAACTGCATTGACAGATAACCTAAAGGTTCCACTGTGTAACTTAGGGAAAGGGTAAGCCTTTGAAAATTTAGGGGGTCCTGTCCTAATGAAGACACTCTGTGGTATGGGATCTGACTTCTGAAGGCCCAGAGAGAAGGGCTCAGGGCAGAAACTCATGTGAAAGGGCATCCCTGGCTGCCGGCCACTGTACTGCTGCCTGCGGTGCTGGGTGAGCCTGAACACACCAGCACATGGGCAGTGGGGACAGAAGACAAATCATTCTGAACCTGTGCTGCTACGGAAAGACGCGCTCTGCATGCGCCTCACTTGACAAGCTCCCCTTCCAATTAGTCACTAGCTCTCTGAGATCCCGCATCATCCCAAACCAGTGAAAGTGTAACCCCCAAGAAAAGTCTTTCCTAAAGTCAAGCTTTTGACTACCGTGACATTGAGACAGAAAAAAATTTCCTAAAATGTATTTTCCAACATGATGTTTTCTAAGAAGGGCAATATCATGGCCTCCATTTAAAGCACAAATTACTCCATACCACACAAAAAGTGTATTTTCCTTTCAAAGCTATTGCAAAATTTTTGTGTAAAAGGAGATGTTAAAAATGGACCAAGAGCCAAGTGAATCACAGAAACAGAAGGGTGGCAATGAAGGCAACACCTTGTCATTCTACGGATCACTAAGAATTCCCTCCCTGATGGTTCATCTGCAGGACGCCCTAGGCTCAAGCCTCCTTCAGGAGGCTTCTAGGACACGCTCTTTCTTGTACCTTCTGCAGCCTCCAAGCAGAAACCAGCATTTCCCTCAGCAACTGCTGCCAGCTCAGAGCCAGCTCCCAGCCCTCTCCCCTCCTCAGGGAACCCCCAGACCCCACCGTACTCACCCACTTCTTTCATGTAGTCGTCGAAGTTTTCGCTGGAGACCAGCTTCCAGGTTCCCACAAAGGCGTCACACATCTTGTCGACTTCGGAGATCTCTCTTCCAGGTGAGACAGAGGCGCAGGAGGGGAAGGTGCTGTGATCCTCTTGAGTCCAAATAACTCCCTTTTAAAGATGTCCCAACCATGTGACCGCAGCAGTGACCAATGGGGGTGACCCCAGATCATTTCCTTCGTTACTAGCCCCTGTATGTTTTCCTCTGAGTCATGTTTTTAATAGAAATTTCTCAACTTTGCTTCTCCCTGGCAATGATCACTGGACTTAGAGTACAATTATTTTTAACCAGGAACAGCGTATTTTAAACGTTCCTGTTTTGGCTGTTAAATGCTCAGTGCACTGAACTTCCCCCTATTATTCCATATGTAACTTACCTCATTGAGGAGGAGACAATTACCTTGGGACACACTTTGACCCTCTTGGGTTGAGTTTTAATTTTACTGATACCACAGTAATGTGCTTAGAGTTCTGAATTTGAGGACAAAAAGCCTGCCTGAGAGATTCTTAATCTTAATGGCTCTTTTGTTGAGACAGTGTTGTTTCAGGGATTATAGCAAAAAAAAAAAAAATAGTGAAATAATGTTGAAATAGTCACAGTATGTTAAGTGACATCTATTACTAAAGCTGGTTTTTACTTTTGTATTGTGCCTGATAGAAAATTGCAGTAGCTCATGTGACTTATGTTCTTTTTGTTTTGGGAGGGCGGTGTGAGGAGCAGCACAGTGACACCCCGTCCAGTTATTTATACACTTGTGACTCAGCCGCTGTGATGACCACAGGGAATTACAGTGAGCCTCACCGGGCATCAGCCTGCTCTCAAGGGCCTTTCATTCCCCCACTGGGGAGGATGGTGTGCAAAGGGACAGTTAAGAAAGCCTCTGCTGACAGGCGATCTCTGTGAGTTCGAGACCAGCTTGGTCTACAAGAGCTAGTTCCAGGACAGGCTCCAAAGCCACAGAGAAACCCTGTCTCGAAAAACCAAAAAAAAAAAAAAAAAAAAAAAAAAAAGAAAGAAAGAAAGAAAGAAAGAAAGAAAAAGAAAGCCTCTGCTGAGAACAAGCAGCACACAGTGGGCTGACACCATAGCTGCTCTGAGAGGTGACACTAGACAGAGCTGTCTGGCGGGGTGGCGCAACCGGATCACTCAGATGTGGCCATGCAGACGGTCGGTAAGTCAGGACAAGTGTGGATGGGTGTGCCTCGTAAGAAAAGACCAACTTTAAGACAACGACCTTTGTCCAGATTCACCCACTGTGAGATACAATCAGGTATCCAAAAATTACACCAAGGGAGTCTTCACTGACCTTGTGCCTAAGAGTCAATTGTTCTATTGTTAACACAAAACAAAAACTCAAAATAAAATTTCATTGGACTTGCCTCCTGTGTTCTTATATTACCATGTTTAGCACCTGATCCTTAGCAGGGGATAGTACAAATGAGATCTGCTAAAGACGATCATATGTTCCTTTAATTATTTCTAATAAAGGGGAGTAGTCTACAGGAATGTGTCTTTTTAACTTAAATAACAGGGACTTCTGCAAGAAGTTTGGAGGCAATACTTGTAGGAAGCGACAGAGCAGCCCTGCTCTTACCTAAAGGGATGCTGGTGTCAGAAGCAACTCCATATATATTCCAAACACACGGGGGCTCCTGTGGAAGACCACATTCTTACTATACAGTCCATTGCTATTATACATGTACTAATTTATGTCTCAGGAAAGGCAAAGAGCTTTCCAGATAGTGAGGTGCTCAGTGTAATGAGGGGGTCCTTGTCTTACAGCTGCAGCACAAATGGAAGGGCACGCCGTCTGCTCAATGCTTAGATCCCTCGGAAATTACTTCATTTCTGTCCTTAAAGGGCTTCTATTGCTCACATGATAAGAAAGTGCATCTCCTCATCGTGACCAGGTGGTGGATTGTTATCTGAATAAGAGAGCATAAAATAAGGGGAATCTTGTTATAAGCTCAGTGTTGAGGTGGTGTGTGTCGGAACATGCCTATAAACCCAGCACCTACGAAGCTGAGGCTGGAGGATTGTGAGCGTAAGGCCATCCTGGGCTACAGAGTGAAACTCCATCTAGAAAAGAAATTAATATTACACGATTTGGGGTACAATGTTGTTTGAGCCTTGTCACCTTAAGCATTTGTGGTGAGCGCCTACATTTAATCAGAGGTGTAGCAGTCATCTCTTCATTAAACAGGCAGGCTTTCCAACAGGGTTTTACTGTGGACATCCACGCTGGCAAAGAGTCTTCAAGATACTTTTAGTTTTTCAAATTTGACATGTCCAAGGCACCAGCTATGTGGGAATAAGGAATAAAGCATGACCACGTGGGCCAGAGCAATAGCTCAGCGATTAAGAGTACCTACTGCTCTTGCAAAAGACTCTAGTTCGGGTCCCAGGACCCATGGAGCAGTTCACAAGTGTCTGCAACTCCAGTTCTAGGGGATCTGATGCTCTCTCCTAACGTGCCTGACCTCCTGGGTTTCTGCATGTACATGGTGCACAGATACTCAGATGCATATACATAAAATAAAATACATAAATTAATCAATATTTTAAATATTTTAAATATTTATTTTAAATAAAATAAATAATTTTAAATATTTAAATAACCCCAGTTCCTACTTAGCTTACAGACAAAGGGAAAATGCAAAGTCAAAACGTTTTCTTTTAATAGCAGCCTTTAAATAAGCATTTTTAAAACAAAATCTTCCCTGAAATTTTTATACTTTTATCATCTTTCATCAACACAAAATCTGTAGGAGATGTCTCCACCCTATCCTGTCTTTTCTCATCCCTGATATTTCCCCATCCATGACTTAACGTTTCTAGCATTTTGCTCATTTGTTGAGTGTTAATTAATGAAGTAATTCACAAAATGAGGGCGATATGCCTCATAGCCATGCTTTTGTGTATGTTTTAAGGCAAGAAACCACGAGCTGCAAGAATGTCTCTCTGCAGTTTAGAAAAGTGAGCCCAGCAGCCTTGGAAGGGTGACAGATGAAGGCCACGGTGATCTCACGCCAAGCTATGGACAGGGCAAGAGTTCTGGCTGACGAAGGTCAGAGCAGGGGAGGCGGCAACGAGACAGTGGCAATACAGCGGGGAAACTGAGAAATCTAGATGCTCGTCAGGGGCCTAAACGCAGACAAGTTAATGGGAGACGGTTGGCATTGGCCATGAGAGGAATTCCCACAGAAGCATCTGTTGTCCCAACACATACCAGCGGGGTGCTGCACCCCTGGAATGGCAGCAACTCAGGAGACTGAGTCAGGAGAATCACCTAAGTTCAAGGCCTGCCTGAGCCACAGAATGAGTTCAAGGGCGTCCTAGTGATTTTAACAATGAGCAAGTCTCAAAACTTAAAAATTAAAAAATAGCCAGGATATACAAACAAGCAGCAAAAACAAAAATGACGCAGCAGATTAATATTTCCTCAGAGTCGCGGGGAAGGGTCTGCACTGGGGGCAGCCTGGCTTTGCACTGGGGAGGCATCCTCAGAATCTCAGGGCCGATGGGCAGACGCCCTGGTCCAGGCTGCTTGCCTTGTGCTTGGCTCCTCTAGGGGCTCTTTCTGTGGAATGCATGTCTCTGACCTTTGCCTTTGTTTATTTCTCTTGGAGGAAATGAGCTTATTATTCCTGACGACTTTTAATTAATGAGGAAACAGACCCTCTCTGGATCGTGAAGAGTAATGACCAAGCTGCAATGGGAGGAAAGGTTCTCACAGTTTGCACATGCCAGCGAAGGTGAGGGTTCATGCCCAGACCCCCGTTTTACTGGAGGCAAAGTTCCTCTGCTAATGCTCAGTCACTACCTGTGTTTGGGTGTTTGCTAGCAGGTTTAAGATGAACCTTTAATTGAGAATGTAGGTACATTTTCTCTTCTTCTTCTTACTGACGGGATGCCGACCATGGGAACTGTTCTGCGTCCCCTACCCAGCTAGACCAGTGTGTCTTCCTTACATGTATGGTTACAGTGACTCTTTGACCTCAAATGGTGACAGCTTGGGAAAGAGTGATTAAGCCATAGGCTCTGCCTCGGGTAAAGGCAGTGATTGATGACAGACGTGAAGCCTTGGCGGCCCTTGGGTAACTTCTTCATTTGCCTTCTTGCTCACAAAAGGAACTCCACACACAGTTCCGGGTGTGCAAGCAGGCGCCCATGGTGTTGGGGTGGTGGTGACAGAGCAGTCTCTGAGTATAAACTGTAACCTACTTAGTCTTCATTTCATAAAGCAAATCCCATTAGGAACTCACTGTAGGCAAAGGTGAACTCTCAACCAGAAAATGCAGAGAAGAACTTACCGACAGGTCAGCTGCCCCATCAGAAGTAACCAAGAAAATAAATAACCATGAGGCCAGCCACCCATACACACACACACACACACACACACACACACACACACACACACACCACATTCTCTTCTTTGTGTTTGCATCTTAATACCTTTACCAATCTCAACTGCTTGTATTTTATATATTTTTAAAGTTTCACATATATGATATAATTTACTTTATACAAATAGAGCTAAATACAAAAAAGATATCAAATCCCTGATAAGTGGCAGCTGAGCCTGGCACTGCTGGTGTTCTGATACATGAATGAGGCAGGAAGGTAGACCTATAGGGATCACTATCAGCTTGTGGAGAGCATAAGAACCTCAGTTTACCTAGCTTTTATCAGTGAGTAGCAAGGACAGGGGTGTGTGACATATAAGCACTGATCAAGGATGACTTGAGTAGAATTCTGGGCAACACTGTGTGACGTGTGGTTGTCTAGAGAAAGCCTAGAAGAACCTGTAGGAGCAGCTCTGTCGCTAATCCCAGGTATCCTAGTCCCTTGCCCTCCTTTAACCTGAGCTTCCTTTTTCAGAAAGCTGAGGACTTAGTAAGGAAAGTGTATTTTAATCACCAACGTTACAAGGGCGTACCATACGTCTGTGCTTACAGATCATGAAGTTTCGGTTCAGTTATCTTGTCTGTTCTGACTGTGCGTGGGTAGTCCTGGCACCAGCCTGAACCTCTAGAAGGAGGAAACCCAGGGGCTTCCTGCAAATAACGGGCTTAGCTCTCAGTACATGAATAAGATGATACCGGAGAGAGAGAAAACAAGGAGATTTTGGAAGAGAAGGGGCTCGAAATGGAAGACAGGGTAGGGAAGGAAGGGAGCCATGATGTTTGGGTGCCCAACGTTGCAGACAACACGGAAACCACAGAAAGAAAGCCACAGAGGATGGCACAAGCCATAGTGGGCTCCAGCGTTGGCTTGGTCTTGCTAAGGAGGCAGAGCAGGGACAGCTCATCCCGAGTGACCGGATTACAAGGCACGGGACACTGGGCTTTTGGGAGGCTGTGGGTGCTGTGACACTTCCACCAGTGAACTCTGGTCCAGTGAGAAAGCACAAATGTCAGGCATCTGGGAACTCAATTTGCCATCTGGGTGTGCACTTCCCTCTTGACTACAATCCCTCCTCACTGGGTGAAATGTGCATTCCTGCATTTGTTGTGTGGTTTGCCAAGATTCCCCACGGCTCTCTGTGATTTTCCAGTTACATGGTGCTTGCTGGGAATTCTCTGCTCTAAAGATACGTCGCTTTAGAGCTGTCATTGCATTCAAATTTATATTTAGGGATGATAATATGCTATGGCATTTTTGCTGTTGTCTTATAAATCATATTGCAGGCCAGAGCAGTGTCTTAGCCATGTTGGGACTCTTTCTCTGCTCGCCGACCTGCAGCCCTTAGCTGGCTGATTGGTTTCTGCACACTCCGCGTTCTCACCTGCAGCTGGACAGCTGCGTTTGATGGCTATCGCCTGAAAACCAGCAGCCTGAACTGACAAATTCTTTCACAGGTTGCTAGCTCTGCCTCACGTCACATGTAGCCTGTTGCCTGAGTTAGAGAGATCACAACGACTCAGAAGAAAAGTCACACCCATGGGACGCCTGCACTGGGAAGAGTTGGACATTTTTCCTGACCCAAAATATCCTTGCTCAGAAAAGCACTCTGTGGACTTGGAACTTTCAGAGGGCTCAGTTCTCTGCGCTGGTGACTATTGAGTAAGAGCATATTCTTCAGGTTTCGAAACTGACTCTAAGAAATTAGTGAAATACAAGCTGAATTGTCTTGATATGCATGATTCAGAATAAGAGCTATTTTTTCCCTCAGGTTTGGGGATGGTATTCAGCGGTAGTTCACTTGCCTGACCATGGTCAATCTCCAGTATTGCAAAAAAGCAAACAATTGTTTTCTCCAGAAGCAATACTGTGTTGGGCTTAGGAAACATATAGACATGTAGATAAACTGACGTATTGGTAAGGTTCCATGAGCTGTCAGGATGGAACCCAGGGCCCCGTACAGGCTGGGCAAATACTTTACCACCTATCTACATCTCCAGGCTCTAAATTGGAATGTTTGTAATGCTTAAAAAATAGTGAAGTCGCTGGCTATGACTGCATGTATGTAAGCCCTTCAAGGTGCCAGGGCTGGGTCCTGCTTCCAGACTACTCTAAAAGGCAGTAATGGCACTTTTCAGCCCCTTGAGATGTAGGTGGCCAACCTCTTCCTTATGGAGATAAAAGCCCAAGGACAGCTCAAAATCCCACCAAGTCCTGAATTTGCCCCAAGATCAGGTCACAAAAATCCCACCAATCCCAGGCCATCCTGAAAAGCCCTCCCCCTACACACACACCAAGAAACCCTATATAAAGCTGAGCTCCTGCTCAGCTCTTCACTGCTTCCCTCTTGTGTCTTTCCCAATAAATCTGTGTGAGGTTTGTTGTGCAATGTGACTTCATGGTCTTCCTCGGCTCCCGACTGCCAGGAAACCTTTACCCTCAGAGCTGTAACACAATGTGTCTGTAATCCCAGGACTCTGGAGGCTGAGGCAAGAGGATTGTGAGTTTGAGGCTAATCTGACCTTATTTTAATATACAAGAAAATTAGCGTACAAAATTAAAATTATGTAGATATGGAAGCAAAGGTAATTGCTCTAATCTGATATTTTAATATTTGATATTTAATATTGATAATTTAGATATTTTAATAACTCAGTTCAATGATGAGTATGGCAAACAGGCTTGACATCCTTTCTGAGATAAAATGATTCACAATTCAAATTCTTTTAGAATGTTTCTTCTCCTGAATTGCAGAATGCCCCATGGGGACTGAAGAAGGTGTTGTCTGAGCAGAAATCTTTAATACATTCATGTGCTAAATATGCTTTTCAACAGTGTAGATCTTCTTTTAATTTGAAAAGAGACTTAGAGAACACTAAATCGGATTTAGCTTCATGACAGGACTGTTTCTCAACACGATGATTTCCATGCCAAAGCGAGCACAATGGAGTCCACTTGACCATTTCACAACACCCCTGCCCATGCTGCGCACGCCAAGAAGCCTCGTCCCCATGACCAATAGGTGCATGAAGCAATAAAGTCTACCAAGAAGGTTTGCCGTTCTAAAGGTCTCAGTCATTCTCCAAAGACCAATCAAGAAACGCAATCACTATCAAATGTCTTTGGTGATTGTAAAAACTGCTTTTATTCTGCTGAACTTCTCTGTTTTCAAATTTGACAACCAAAATACTACAAATGCAAAGCTTTCTGAGCGCCCACATGACTCCACAAGCTGGAGTTTCACCTCGTGTCACAGGCTACACAGCCAGAATGGTGACGCCTTCAAATTCTTTTAAAAATCACCTTCGGGTTCTGTGTAGGAGATGCACATGGATGATGAATGAACTTTTTCTTTTTCTTTTTTTTTTATTATGTGTACAGTATTCTCAGTATTCTGTCTGCATGTATGCCTGCAGGCCAGAAGAGGGCATCAGATCTCATTACAGATGGTTGTGAGCCACCATGTGGTTGCTGGGAATTGAACTCAGGACCTTTGGAAGAACAGGCAGTGCTCTTAACCACTGAGCCATCTCTCCAGCCCCATGAATGAACTTTTGCTTAGACTTGTATCCCACTCTCCAGGAAGTTCATTATTAGCCTGCCAGTAGTGACACATGCCTATAATCCTAGCACTCAGGAGGCAGAGGCAGGCAAATCTCTGTGAGTTCAAGGCCAGCCTGGTCCACAGAGTGAGTACCAGGACAGCCAGCATTACACACAGAGAAACTTTGTTTGGAAGAGAGAGAGAGAGAGAGAGAGAGAGAGAGAGAGAGAGAGAGAGAAGGAAGAAGGATGAATATAAAGAAGAAAAGAAAGCTCATTATGCAAATATTCCAAAACTGTAAGAAAATAAAAAAAAATCAAAATTCTAAAGTACCTCTGGTTCCAGACATTATCTCTCTCTCTCTCTTTCTTTCTCTCTTTCTTTCTTTCTTTCTCTCTTTCTTTCTTCCTTCCTTCCTTCCTTCCTTCTTCCCCTCCCCTCCCCCTCCCCTCCCTTTTTCTTCTCCTTCTTCTTCTTTTCTATTTATTTATTTTGAGACAGAGTCTCACTTTGTTGCTTTGGCTATCCTAGAACTCATTATGTAGATCAGGCTGGCCTTGAACTCACAGAGATCCACCTGCCTCAAGAGCTGGGATTACAGATGTGCTGCACTGTCCCAGACACTATACATGAGAGGTGGTAGGTCTCTAATGCTACATATTGATAACAGAAATCTCCAGGATGTGTGGTGTCATCTATGGCAAAAGCAGTCAACTTCTTATTACCTCTCAGTCAATCAACCATCCACTGTGTGGGGTGTGTTAAGAACCAGGCATTGCAGGGTGGTGTTGTGGCACGCCTTTAATCCCAGCACTGGGGAGGCAGAGGCAGGAGGATCTCTGTGAGTTCGAAGCCAGCCTGGTCTACAAGAACTAGTTCCAGGACAGGCACCAAAGCTACACAGAGAAATCCTGTCTCAAAAGACAAAACAAACAAACAATTTGCACTCACTTATATATTGAAGCCTGCGTTTTCCAAATGTTCATTGGTGTTTAACTGTATTTTGAAATTTGTATTTTTTAAAAATATTCTTTAGAGTATACTCACATTGGACTGGGGTGGGGGCTAGAGCACGCATGATCTTGTTGTACTTTCCTTCTAAGCAACGTTTCTCAAATTCTCCAAGGGAACAAAACTGATCACAGAAAATGTCCTCTGTGCGGTATCTCTTCCTTGCTACAATGTGTAAGTGTTTTTATAAAATGGCTTCCTCCCTCGGGTGAGTCAAAGGAAGGAATCAGATCCCTTCACAGCCTTATCAGACCAGCCTAGGGAGCCCAGCATTGGCGGCGGTGCCAGAGCCCTTTCCCTGCATGCAGGCAGCTCCCAGGCTTCTGATTGCTGATTTCCTTAGTGCAAAAGCCACAGTCCAGCTCCTGCTCTTTCCCCTACTTGTCTGGCCAAGCTATGCAATTGGAATCCTTGCTTTCTTCCAAATCATTCCCAGGGACATTGTCTTCACTCGGTGATGTTTGGCTGTTTTTTTTTTTTTTTCTGTGTCCTTTGACATACTTCTGAGTTCCTCTTAAGTGCAAAACAGGGACTATTTTAAATAAAGTCAGCAAGACACCCCTCAGTTCACATCTTCATGTTTTTATCCAAGGATTATTTATTGTTTATAATTTATTCATGGATTGTCTTTATTGAAAAATGCATGTATCACAGAATAGTGTGCGATATTGATATTTGATAGCTGCAAAATATACCAGAAAATTAAAACTGTAGTGAGCAGACATTTTTCTCAAATGTACATTATTCTGACTAGCTGCCTAGAACTATGATCTTAGAACAGAAGTTTAAAATGTGTCAGGCATATGAAACTGTACGGATAACATATAAACTGCATTTTATGTCACTTTAATCTGAAAATGTTATTGTTCTTTCATGGAACATAAGGTGTATTGTTGCTAATATCCCTTCAATTACTGCGATTTTACAGTGACGTTCAGAAAATCTTTCGAGAAAGCATAGATGATACTGAGTTTAAAGACCTGCACTGACACTCTGTCTGTCACATGTGTGTGTTAGTTCAGTGTCTGCTGTGTTCCCACTGAGGCTTGCAATGGAAGAACTAACCTCAGAGGAAACAATAAATGAAGAGTCACTTCAAACGCATCTCCCTTCCCTCTCTCTGCAGCTGGAAACCTGCCTGGAGACCCCTGGAGATGACTTTATGAGTGGCCGCAGTCAAAATTATTTAATTTTTCAAGGCTCTCTCATTGTCATTACTATTCAGGCACTTAGTCAGCAAGTGTTTAGGAAGTGCCTATGCCTATAAAGCAGCTACTATCAGATGACATCCTCCCCTCCTCACACTGGACAACTGTTCTCTGCAAGTCAGAGGTGCGTTCATTCATAGACTGGATCTCCGTTAGTTCACAGACGCCAGACAGCAGAGCGCCTCGTCGTGGACATGGCATAGTTACTACTGCAATGCTTATTCTTAATGGTGTTAGGGACAATCACAAAAGTGCCCTGCATTTTGTAGGGTAAACTGCTGGTGGGAGCCTTGTTTCTGTTATTGCTCTGAGACCATCAGTGGAGTCAGGCTTTGGTCTGGAGAGTGGGGTCCACGTTCAGCTGGCCAGAGTGGACCATATTGCTTTCTGGCCAACTCAGAGAAGATAGATGGACACACAAGAGGAATAATGGGTCGTGGAGGGGTCAAAGGATGCTCAGTGTGAGTAGAGGTCGCTGATTGTTTTCTCTGTCTTTCTGTGGGCCAATCAGGTTTTACCCAGAATTTTACTGTGGACCATTTTTTATTAATAAAACAATACAAGAAGCCGCTTTTATTTTTATTTTATTTTTTTTATTGAAAAAAATAATTTCTGCCTCCTCCCCGCCTCCCATTTCCCTCCCCCTCCTCCCACTCCTTCCCCCCTCCCCCGACTCCTCCCCCTCCCTCTCCAGTCTAAAGAGCAGTCAGGGTTCCCTGCCCTGTGGAAAGTCCAAGGTCCTCCCCTCTCCATCCAGGTCTAGGAAGGTGAGCATCCAAATTGGCTAGGCTCCCACAAAGCCAGAACATAAAGTAGGATCAAAACCCAGTGCCATTGTCCTTGGCTTCTCAGCAGCCCTCATTGTCTGCCAAATTCAGAGAGTCCGGTTTTATCCCATGCTTTTTCAGTCACAGCTGGCCTTGGTGAGCTCCCAAAGAATCAGCCTCACTGTCTCCGTGGGTGGGTGCACCCCTTGTGGTCCTGACTTCTTTGCTCATATTCTCCCTCCTTCTGCTCCTCATTGGAACATTGGGAGCTCAGTCCGGTGCTCCAGTGTGGGTCTCTGTCTCTATCTCCATCCATCGCCAGATGAAGGTTCTATGGTGATATGCAAGATATTCATCAGTATGGCTATAGGATAGGGTCATTTCAGGTTCCCTATCCTCAGCTGCCCAGGAACTAACTGGGGACATCGCTTTGGGCACCTGGGAGCTCCTCTAGGTCCAAGTCTCTTGCCAACCCTAAGATGGCTCCCTTAATTAAGATGTGTGCTTCCCTGCTCCCCTATCCAACCTTCCTTTATCCCAATCATCCCGTTTCCCCAAGTTCCCCCCAACCTCCCCTTCTCACTTTTCTCTCCCCATCTCCCCTTACCCTCCTCCCACCACACCCCCAAGATCCCAATTTTTTTGCCCGGCAATTTTGTCTACTTCCCATAACCAGGAGGATAGCTATATGTTTTTCTTTGGGTTCACCTTCTTATTGAGCTTCTTTAGGATATCAAATTATAGACTCACTGACCTTTATTTATCTCTAGAAACCAATTATGAGTGAGTACATCCCATGTTCATCTTTTTGGGTCTGGGTTACCTCACTCAGGATAGTGTTTGCTATTTCCATCCATTTAATAAACCTTTAAATAAATAAATTATAGAGTAATATTCTATACAAATGTACCCAAGACTTAGATGGATTCATTATTCTACTTGGAAAGGCAGAAAATCCTCCGTGGATGAATCAAGCTTTAGTGCAAAGTCGAGAGGTAGCGCACCAAACGGTCATGAGCGGCTGGTGCAGGCAGAGGCGTCTCTTCACCCCACCCTGTGATCATCCGTGAATCAGCGTGGGGAGGAAGCTGGAAATGCTCTAGGGCTACATTACGAGAAGCTTTACCTCCTTGCACAGGAACTGAAGTTTAGCATGGGAAAATTGCAGTGCAGTCTTGAAAAGAACAAACAGAAGAACAGGTGGAAAACCAAAAATTCATCACGTAAAATAATTCCAGCAAAAATATAAAAATTGGAGCTGAAACCAATAGTTAGAGCTAAACGGAAAGCAGGGAAGCCAAAGGTCCATGGAAGGCATGAAGGCTAGGGGGATGTCTGATTAGAGAGCATAGCAGAAGCTCTCCCTGTCCCTGCAATCCCCTAATAGTCCCTTCTTTGTGTGTGTGTGTCTCTGTCTCTCTCACTCTGTCTCTCTCTGTGTCTCTCTCGGTCTGTCTCTCTCTGTGTCTCTCTCTATCTCTCTCTGTCTCTGTCTGTCTGTCTCTCTCTCTCTTTCTTGTGTGTGTGTGTGTGTGTGTGTGTGTGTGTGTGTGTGTGTCTGGCTTCTTAGACTCCTGAAGGTGCAGCATCAGAGAACACCTGCAGCTGGCCAAGACAGGTGATTGCTGAACTCTACAAATGGGCCACGTTCCCTTCTCCTTCTGCTCTTTTCTACCAAACAGAACAATGTGGCCTTCTGGTCACTTGCCAAGAAGCACCTTGCAGGCTGTTTGGGATATCCACTCTTGGACCTTAAACCAGCAATAAGATTCACCTGGGAGCTAAGCTTTTAAACGCCCACCACCATTAACTAAGTAGCTCTTACTCAGAACCCATCCTTTAACTGGTTTTGGAACTTTTAAAACTATTCTTGGAGGCTCGATCTTTCTGCAGATGTGAAGGCCAGGGGTGAGCAGAGGCCTGACACAGCAAGGACATTCCCAGAGGCTGGGTGCTTAGTCAGATTTAGAAACCATTGCCTAAGACTGTGTTCCTGGTGAATTATACTTCTGATGCTTGAACAGATGAAATAATTAGTCAGCTGGCCTTTCCGGTATAATTACAAAGGAATAGCTGGGCTGCAATTTTATGGAATTAGCCACAGAAAGATCTTGGAAAACAAGCTGAGATGAAAGATGATCCTACTGACACCTTGTTGCTAGTAACTGATGGCCTTGAGACAGAACAGCCCAGATGAGCACAGTACTTAGCACCTTGATGTCTACCAAGGCACACATTATGCAGAAAACCTCCTGACATGGGACAAAGAATGCCCTTTGATCTAATCAATCGCATCAGAGCCCTTTTCTCTCTCCACCCTCACTGTCCCAGAAATCCAGGGAACTCCCTTTGCCCAGGCAATGTCTGTGCTTCCAGTTTGGAAAACAAAGATTATCGTTTCTTATGGCTCATCTGGCAGGGTGTGTAAGGTTGGTTAAATCTGAAAAAAAAAAAAATCCAATCTTAAGAACTGTTGGGGGTAGGATGAGTTAGGGTAGAAGAAAATTTTTCAAGGAAGCAGTTTAAACAGACAATAGCTTTCATTTTTCAGGCAGTCTTTTGTAACCCTGACTCCACATCAACTTTTTTGCAGAATTTCAGACAAGAGCAAAGGCTGAGCTGTAGCTCCGTTGTATTCACCTCCAATGTGTGAGGCTCTGGGTTTGATCTCCAGTATACACACAGACACGCACACACACCAACACACACACATGCACACTCACGTGTACATATGTGCGAGCATGTACGTCCACACACACATGAAACCAACAACAAAGCAGATTTCTAGTTTATGTCCATGGTATTAGAATCTAACTAAGTCCTGTAGTTCATGGTTTAGACCCTAGTCTTACAGAATCTAACGAGCACAGTATCATAGTTTATAGGACTTACTGTGAAATGAAAGTTTGAAAGAGGGAAATGTTGCAAAAGCACAACCTCATTCCACTAGCTACCACCCCTTGTAGCAGATCTGGCTCTTCCCTTTGCAGGGGAGTGTTAAATGAATTCCGATGGCTGTGCCTATTATGTCTTTTTTCTATAGAATATATTAGAGGGGGATTTGTACTGGCTTCTAAATGGAGATGATAAAAGAAAATTTCTTCCTGGAAATGTTTCAGGGGAGCACTGATTACGGCTCAGTTTTGCTTTAATTCATCCTGGTGGAAGAAGTAAACAGGTTTCTCGGAAGAGAGACCTTTTGAGAGCTTGCAAGGAGGAGGGAAGATGGGCTCTCTCTGCGGTAGAACCTGAGGCTGCCTGTAGTGCATCTTGCTTAGACAACCACGGGAAGAGTGGCATGCCAATAGTGGTGAGCTACCAGGAAAAAGGAGAGTTTACGGTGACACGACAGGGCCGCTCCCTCATTTGCCTGCAACATTCCGTAAAGAGCAAACCACTGGAACCTAGAAGTACTTAGTCCAAGATTATTACGGAAGGATCCACTCCACTGGGAGAGCCCTGATGCTGGCTGAGCTCAGTGCTGGGGGATGGGCTAGAGTTGGCCAGGTGGAGGAGCAATGGAGGTCCAGATAGGTTGGTTGAGTCTGAGAAGGATCTAGTGGGTGGGAGAGCGGATGAGGAGCAATAGATTACAGTTTGGTGCTAAAGAAGTTTGGAGGGTAGATATTAGTCATTGAAATGTCTCTGGGGAAGGATGACCTACCCATCTCGGGTGTGTATGTGTGAGTGTGTGTGTGTGTGTGTGTGTGTGTGTACACGAGTCCTGCATGGTAATGATCAGCAAGAAGAAGCCATCAGGCAGAATTCTGGGGGCAAGTTCGTTTCTAAACCAAGTTAGTCCCAACATAATGGTACAAGCAGGGAGCAGTCTATGCTTGACAGTAGGGGGGCTTGCCCTCATTGTACCCGAGTTCAGTACCACGGGCACACGGCAGAAGGAGAGAAGGGACACCCACAAATTTTCCTCTGATCTTCACATGTTGCACGCATTGTGATATAACCCCCCCTCTAAATAAATAAATGAAATTTTCAAAATTAGAAGTGATGGAGAGATTAGAAAATTCCCTGATGATCCATTTTATCAAAACTACAAACTGGGCTGTGGTGGCACTCGGGAGGCAGAGGCAGGCGGATCTCTGTGAGTTTGAGGCCATCCTGGTCTACAAGAGCTAGTTCTAGGACAGGCTCCAAAGGCACAGAGAAGCCCTGTCTAGAAAAACCAAACCAAACCAAATCAAAAGAAAAAAAACAAAACAAAACAAAAGCAACAACAAAAACTACAAATGCCTTTAATCCCAGCACTTGGGAGACAGAGGCAGGCAGATCTCTGAGTCTGAGGGCAGCCTGGTCTACAAAGTGAGTTCCAGGACAGCCAGGACTGTTTCACAGAGAAACCCTGTCTCAAAAAACCAGAGAACAAAACAAAACAGCTAAGAAAGGGTAACAGTGTTGAATGAGGAAGTGCCAGGAGTTTGTGTTCCTTTCATTCTTCTTGTCCTATTTTCTTTACCACGCCTTTTTTTTGTCAAGATTACATGTGCTGGCCAGAAGTGGTGGCACACACATATAGTTTCGACTTTCAGCAAAAGGATTGTCATGAGTTCAAAGCTATGCTGAGCTACAGAGTAGGGGAAAAAAAAAAAAACTTTCTCCAAACAAAGCAAAACAAAAACCCAAAGCAAATTACAAAAGCCTAAGTCATGGCAGCAGCCAGCCCTGTTGTTCTTTTGGAAACTACAACTCCCAGACTCCTCCTGGGTTACGGCCACCTGCACATGCAGGTGTGGGACATTCTTCCCAGCCACCCCTGCGCTCTCTGATAAAAAGCAGGACTCGCCATGAGTTCGCCCCTTTTTCCCTATGCCCCCCCATCCTTCTGTGTCTCACACACCTGGTTCCTTATTGTGTGACCCCCTCCCTATTAAAGCACCCACGTGGGAGTCACGTGTCTGTTTGTCCTCGCCGCCGTGCGTGTTTTGTCTGTCCCCCGTCCGTCCCACACACCCAGCCGGCCTTAGAACAACAAGCCCTATGCCTCCACATCTGCCCACTCACCGCACCTAAACATTGACCGTTGATAAGATTATTTTTTCCTTAGTTTTTCACTGCTGCTTGGATATTAACTTTGGATGAACTGAAGCTGCTAGGGATCCCCCCCCCCCAAACTCAGACCAAACACACAGAACTCAACCAGGGTTTCAAATCAGGGTCTACAATACACAGTACCTCCAAAGCTTCCCTGAGGTTTGCTGTGCCAGATCCGCGTGAGGAGTTTGGAGCTGGGGATGGGGGACCTCACAAATTCCAGGATGGCAAAGCTCCATGTTCTGGCTGGGAAAGAGGTCCGGGAAATTAGAGAGGCGGGTAAGGCATACCAACGATGAGATAAAATGAATATGTGTCTATCTACCCAGACTTCAAGAAAACTTGACAAGATTTTCTTTCCTAACCCAGAAATGTGGTGCTATCTGCTCACAGATGACTTACTTGTTGCGAGTCAGCGCCTCCCAAATGAGATTTCCCCGCATGAAAACTGTCTGAAGACCCTGTTAAAAATGGGAGCTCCAGGCTTTGTCCCCAGCTGTCCAGCTGGACTTTCTGGAATGTTCTTATTTAGGGCCTAGACAGATGCCTCCTGTGTAAGAGAGCATGCCCTTTTCAGTTCCCAGCGCTGGTCAGTGGGCTGTCAACTCTATATTGACCCCTAAGAGATGTAGCACCCTCTTCTGACCTCCGTGGCCACTGCTTTTGTTCACAATCCACCAATCCACATACAGATTTTTTAAAAAAAAAGTTCTTACATGAAGTCATATACTGATGAATACCTACAATCCTAGAACACGGGAGGCTGAAGCAGGAGGATTGCAAATCTCCCTAGACTACATAGTGAGTGAGACCAAACCCTGTCTCGAAAAACCAAAAAAAAAAAAAGTAACAACAAAAAATCATCTATGTAATGAAAAATAGTCACCTGACTAAGGGCTCGGTCATCTAACTTAACCTCCCCTGGGTGCTTTGATCTTAGTTATTTTAACTACATAAAGAAAATAATCTCCCTAGAGATATTTTATTTCCAAAAGTGACCTTACCTTTCTAGAGCCCTGAAGTTGGATCTGATTACCTCAGCATTATAGGATAGCACCAGTTCCAGAACCTACCACCCATATTTCCCTATCAGTCGGTTCCGAAGATTCATCCCTGTCTCCTCGTATTTATACACTCCTCCAAAATGTAATTTGACCTCCATCCTCTCTGTGAACTGACCCTACTCAGACTGCTCCTCCTTTGTCCTCTGAAGTCTTGGCACACTAGAAGTTTCATCGGGGATTTGTCCTGAGACAGAACAGCTTTGTGGTGGCCAACCTTGCTAACACAGCACTGTGACTCATATTGGCATCAGGGACTGTTTTTGCTGGTGAGACTGATAAAAAAAACATCCTGTAAATTATTATTTAAAATAGTTTTATCCCAGTGTGGTAATACACTCCTCTAATCCCAGTTTGGGGGAAGCTGAGGCAGGGGAATTAAAAGTTTGAAGTCATCTTGGGTAGATAATCAAGTGCTACAGAGGAAAATAAACCATGCTGACGGTCAATTATCATGGAAGAGCCCCCGAAAAATCAACTGTACAGCTACTGCAAGCTTGGCTCTTGATGGATTTAAGTCCCCACGATTTTAGTTTTTGTTAACTAAATGCAGCCAACAGTTCAGTGTCTGTGTCCAAGCTTCTCAATTCAGAAACTATTTGACTTATTTCCAAACCACTCAGTTTCAAGTAAATATTTTTAAAAGTAGGCTTTTTACTAGCTGTGGCTTCTGAGGGAAGTGGCTCTGATTGAGAGCAAGGCTGCTGCGGTGGCTGCGCTGGCTTAGCGGCTACTGTGCCTGCTGCCTAAGTGTCACTACTTGAGTTTGGGCTCGCATCACCCACATAAAACCTGGGCATGGAAGAAAGTACTAAGCACTGAGAAGGGTGGAGACAGTGTGGTTTGCTGCACTGCACTTTGACTTTCCAGCATTCTCTTGTTCAGCTTCTTTCTGGGAGGTTCTCAGCACATTTTGCTTTAGAGGAACGTGAAGACAACTGCCATGGATTAAGATGAATTAATAACCTGAATGACTTAATAAGCATTAGTGATCAAGATTACAACAAAGATGATAATGATGGCAATAGTCGCTGTGTTTTTCTTATCCTTGTTTACTGATTAAAAGGAATACATGTATATAAATTTTATCTACCCTCTATCAAATATATTTAATATTATCTATGTGTTATTTAACAATGTTATTCCTATACCCAAAGGAAAATAACAATAAGTTATAAATGTTCTATAATTTCATAAAATACTGTAAGTTAGTTTTTAACCTAGAATTTATTAGACTAGAATTAAGTCAAAATGGAAACGGAAGCACGGCATAAAGTCAGTGGTGACCCAGGGCTTTCAGCTTCTCTGCTGCTGCTGCTGCTGCTGCTGCTGCTGCTGCTGCTGCTGCTGCTGCTGCTTTAGCAAACCAAGAAGCTGGTGAAAGATGAGGAACAGCCAAAGTCTCCCCTAATGCTACCCAACGGTAGCATAATGCTCGTGATCTCTCATCAATAAAAATATTCCTTTGGACAGCACACTTTGACACATCTGTCTAGACTCTTTAGAAAACCATGGTTTATAAGGCCCAGCTGTTGCCCTAACTCACCCCTACTTCAGTACTTCTGACTTTAGTAGGCATCCCAGAATTGGAAACATGAATTAAATAACAGAAAAGTTATATTTCGATTTTGTGAAATGTTAAACTGTGCCCTTATTAGCAAAGACCATAATGTGATAATTAACATAAAGAATTAATTGTATTGAGCCTGGGATTATGTTTGCCTAACATGCACAAAAGCCTGGGCTCAATCCTCAGAATCCTAGTACTCAGACATGGTGGCCATGCCTATGATCTTAACACGCAAGAGATAGAGCAGGGAAGATTAGGAGTTTAAGGTCATCCTAGATTATATAGCAGTTTTGAAGCCAGCCTGGAATACATGAGAACCTATCAGAAGAGGAAGGAAGGGAAAGAAAGAGGAAGGAATGAAGAAGAGAGGGAAAGGTAGGGGAGAGCAATGTGTGTAACTAGCAAAGGGTTAAGGGCATGTGCAAGTGAAGCAAAGTCACAGGACAGAGGCAGAAGAATGCTCATGATAAATAAGGTAGGATACACAGTTAAGGATACACAGAGGTAGAAATAAAGAACAATAGTTGGGAGTTGTAAATCATTTCCAGCTCAAAAGTATGTATCTAAGGTAATTTGAAGGTAGGAGAGATGTAAGTTTCATCAGCTCTGGTTTGGAATATACTATGATTCAGCCATTACATTTCTGTGTTTTCTTTAGAGCTGAGAGGTCATGTGTTTCACTTGCCTCTCCACTAAGAGCTTGTCTTAGAAACATTCCAAGTGTGTTAATGTGGACTAGACATTTTAACCATCACAACATCCCTACGATGTGAGCATAGCTGCCATTGCACGGTTACATTTGGGGTGAGTGAGACTTGGAGATTTGGTTCAGGTCACCCAGAGGCACAGCTGCAGAGTCTCTGTATTTAACCTCAAGTGTCAGTGGCACACACTCCTGTGGTTGTAAGGAGCACACTGGTCCCCCAAAGGCTACCCAAAACACCCTGTAGCTCTGAAAGAGTCGATGTCAATGCCTTTTGTTTGTTTCGCTCCACACACCCACTCCAGGTTAGAAGGCTACACAGTGCTCTCTGTGAGAGCCCCACCCACAGCCCTGCTGGAGCTGCTGCAAAATGACTTCCCCAGAGACAGGAAGAAAATGGTAAAAGGCTCCCTTCTTCTGCTTGCTCTTATGCCTCTAATGGTCCCCTAATATGGACCACCTTTGATCGATAAGGCTACTAATGTCACCCTACTTCTTGGTAGCATTTGTCCACATCCCATATTTTATCTAAGCACTTCCTGAATGTAAATTCATGTTATCTCCTGAATCTGAATGCCACCCAAAAGAAAATAGAATACCGTTTCTCAACCTGTGGGCCATGACCCCTTTGGGGGTCACACATCAGATTTCCTTTATACCAGATATTTACTTTTTGATTTATAACAGTATCAAAATTACAGTTATGAAGTAGCAACAGGATAATTATATGGTTGGGGGTAACTGCAGCATGAAGAACGGTAAAGGGGTGCAGCATGCAGAAGGCTGAGAACCACTGAAGTAAAAGATTACAGTATTTACAACCTGCGGGGTGGGGTTGTCTCAGGAATCAATTGAAGATAAACATTTTTTCCTTTACAAAAAAAAAGGTACTACCTCTGTGCTCAGAGTTGACTGGCTTACATTTGTCATAATCCATATAATTATTTTATGTTTGTACTAATTTCTTTTTGGATTGGACAATTGTGTGGACGGAGGAATTTGAAAATACAAAGGCCTGTGACTGGCTGTGCGTCTTCAGAGCTGGGACAGGGCTGCTCCCTTCCGATCTTCCCAGTTCAGCCAACTGTTCGAATTCAAGAATAACCTGACTTCGGCACAGTTTGGCAAGAGGACAGCGAGAAGAGAAAATCCTCCCAGCCGCACCCAACCCATCCTGCCACAATTGTCCACACTCCGTCTCCCAAGATCCATCGAGCCGGAGCTCATCCAGTACTGGAAAATTACTGAGGTTAATCTGGTACTTTCCCCAACAATAGACATTGTTTCAGACACTTTGAAAGAGACCTCGAAGATAGAAAAGCTTTTGAAGACCCAAAGAAAACAGCGTCATTCGAGGACTCCTGATAGGAGCTATCAGGGAGGTGGAAGAGTTAGAAAATGGCTTACACTAAATACATGGTCTGATATTGGGAATAAGCTTTTGGACAAGTAACTATGATTTCACTCCTACATTCTATAGAAAACCTATATTTTCTTCACATGTGTTTCCTTTATATCTCAACCTCATAGGTTTTGGGTAATTTGCGAAACACTGAAAATGTATCAAAGGTAAGAAATGAATGGATTAGAAAAAGCTGGTGTGTCTGGGCACCTATTAGAATGGATCGAAGTTAAGGGAATGCCATCCATTGGCACAGAGGTGACAACATGGACTTCACACACAGTGCTGGTGGGAGTGTCTTGTTCTTTAGCATCCAGTCTGTGTTTACTGCCCCCAGCCATTCATTCCCCTCTCTACTCCCCTGAGGAAGTGAAGTGGAGATTGTGTGCAGCATAGCCAACAATCAGGGCTCAGCTCTAGCACGGGAGGGGGCACAGCCAACGACAGGGCTCAGCCTTAGCATGGGAGGGGGTCAAGAACATGAACTCAGGTTTTAAAAAGAGAGAAGGGAAAGTTTTTAAAAGACTTAAATGATAAAAGAAAAGTGGATCAGCTATCAAGGTTGTGTTAGTAATGACAGTATAGACTCTTACTACTGGACATAGCTTCACCTTGAGGAAACCATGGGAAATAATATCTCATGTTTAGCAAAGTCTGAGATATTGACCTTCTTGTCCAGTATTTACATAGCACTTCTAGGTATGCAAAACCTTGTTGTGCCTTCTGGAAACACAGTGAACCCAAACCCAAACCAAACTTTGTTCTTCTTCTTGGAATTTATCAAAAAAGAATGTCAACTTTGTTTTCAAATAATGTATGGTCATGTGTAAATTAATTCTTAAAATATCTATAAATGTAGGGAAACGTAAGAAAGCTTTTCTGTATCACAAATAGTTAAATCAGACCACATTTTTTTCTTCCCTAATGAATTTTATGAGAGATTTGTATAAATCAGGGTTTATCTGTACCATTCCATTAAGATTCCAAGGGTCTTAGCGGGTGGTGTGGTGTACCACCATTTCAGGACTGAAGCACGTGCCCCGCCCACCTGCCTGAAGGGTGGGCTTTGGAGGACTCAGAGCTGTGGCCCCTCGTGGAATGATGGCACCTTCAAATTGTCATTGGTTGTGTCTTCCAGGAAAGTGTTTACACCTGGATTAGGGGCTGTCTTTATCCCAAACCCTTCCTCAGTCTCCACTTCAATCTGCGTGTCGACCTGGAGAGATTCTTTTGCTGATGTCTTCAGATGTACTGATTTCTTCCTTAGGCTTCTAACTGGCCATGAGAGCAGCAAATGCTCACGTCTGATATTTTATTGCCTTTAGTTCTAGCTGTTTTGTCATCTTCTATCAACCACATGAAGCTCAGCTTCAATAAATCCATCAGCATGTGAGCATATTTATAACTTACAGTCCATATCTGCTAATTCCATTAGCCCTGTCATTTCTGGATCTGTTTCAGAGTCAGGTGTCTTTCCATTTACAGACTCTGCCTTCCTGTTCCATGTCTTGTGTAACCGTTGTGGAGTGGTGCGGAGACAATAGAAACATGGCTCTTGTTGTCTTCATTGAAGGAGATTGGGCATTGGTCTTTTTTTCTTTAAAAGTTGTGTTAATATATTTTTTTTCCTCATTGTTTGAGACTTTCATAAGAGCACACGATGTATTTAGATCATATTTAACTCCTCCATTGCAGCTCACATTACTCTATCCAGGCCATAAGTTGAATTCAGCTGAGTCTGGCATAGCTTTTACTCGAGGAGCAGGTTAACGCTACGGCCAAGACAGTCACTTCCAGGTCATTGCTAGGTGCTGGGTGCTAGACTGGCTGTTCTACCTAGCTTCAGCTCCACACCCTGCCCTCTTTGATGTCTGCTGAGGGCTCATTCCACATCAGTTGGAGCAATCACAGAAGTTTTCACTGTGTGCAAGCGCAGGGTACCCTTATCACTGACAGGGATTTCCATTTCCCTTTTTCTCCCTCCAGAGCTCCGCCCACTCTTTCCAGTGCCTTACAAGCTTGTCCAGACTGCCGTGAGGCCACTGTTCTTATTACCGAGTCTCAGCACAGCCATCAAAGCTGGGCCTCAGAAAATGCTGTGTTGGTTTTCTTTTGAAATATTTCCCTTTCCTAAGACATCATGGTCTTGGATTTCCTAGGTTCACTAATCTTTGAAAACATCTGCTTCTGATAGTTTAGCCAGTAGTCTAGCTATTTATGACGTGGGGGCAACCCTAATGCTTGTGACAACAATGACAGACCCGAGAGCCTCACGTCCGGTAGCTCTCATTTGCGCACGCAGCGCAGCACTGATACGGCTCGGCCGGAATGCAAAACTTCCACTTTATGACATCCTTAGGATGTTTTGTTTACTTGTGCTGGGGGTCAAACCCAAGGCCTTGCACGTGCTAGTCAAATGCTCTTCCCCTGAGCTACGTTTCCATCCTAAATCTTGTTCATTAAGATGGATTTGAGGTTATGGTGGGATGTGAGTAAGGAACGTAACTTCTAACCATCTAGGAAGTGAACACAGCGCACAGCAGTGTGGCATTGGGAGAGAGGTGCCAGGGTCTAGACTTAAGTAATTCCTACTCGGCCCTTCTGAATACACCACGTGTGTATAATTCAGGATAAACCAGAACCTTGTTATTCTGAAACATAGTTGGTCTCTCCTTAAAGGAGTAGGCAAAGACTGTCAAGCATAATACAGCATCTTTCATATGTGTCCCCCCACCCTTGGTAAGTGGGTGCTTGGTGTTCAAGGACCACAAAATCCATTACTTGAAATCAAGAAAAACAACATACCCTAGTAATCCAGGTTTGTGGGGGGGGGGGTGAGATGATGAAATTTTTATAATTAGATTATGGTTGACAATTTTATTAACATCCTAAATATACCATTGAGCTGTGAACTTTAGCAAGTGAACTTTGTAGTGTGTGAACCGTATCTTGATAAAGCTTAGAAAAGAACAACCTCTTATTTGAAATAATAATTTCATCTCATTGTGCCATCACAACTTTATGCAATAACTGTCTTTTTCCGTGCCGATCTGCATCAACATTAGAGCAACAGGACACAAAATACTTAATTCCTGGCAGCGATTGCCGCAGATAAATTTTTAGTATGGAAAAGCTGGGTGTAACAAGAGAAAGTGGGGACTACTGGACAGGAAGAGAATAGGTCTTTTCAAGGTGTTCTCTGGAGCCTTCCGGGGCAATGCAAGGAGCACAAGACAGGCAGCATGAAGCTCTGCTTGGCTTTTTGTTAGCGGGCTTGTTTTGTTTGTCTTGCTTTTGTTTTTTGGCATTCGGCATCTCCAGAGGAGAAGCTCATGCTAAAAAAGGTGAAAATTGCTAGTAATTAAAATTAAGTCATACATTTTGTACAAAGAAGCCCCCTCTCCTGAGTGAGGAGGATCTGGCTCCACGCCATAAAGCTTAAAGAGCCCCCGTAAGCAAAGTCCTGCTTGCGCAGGCTTTGGACTGTATTCAATTTATTTACATAATTCTCTCATTAACAAGTCTGGTCAAGGCGGGGTGTGCCTGTAGTCTCAGCTTCTCAGGAGGCTGAGACAAGAGCATGGCTTGATCCAGAAATTCAGGGCCAGCTTGAACAACACCCCGAATCCAGGCAGCGCTGGCGGTGCACGTTTATAGTCGTGGCACACAAGAAGCTGGGGAGAAGCGCCGCTCAGGATCGGAGGACAGACAGTTTTCAAAGAAAAAAATCTGCTTAAAGTGGTCTAGAGCTGTGGCTCTTTTTCCCTTTGATTTTGTTCGTGATGCTGTACCGCGACTGGTAGAATTTACTAAGAGAAGACCACACAACAGAAAAAAGATTTGCCCCTTCATGTCTGAGGCACCTGCACCTCGGTTCTCTGTGTTGAGTGAAGAATTCTACTCTTGGGTCCTCGAGGTCCTGCCTAGTGCTAAAATTATATTTTCATGTCACCCCACACTTTCTAAACACCCAGCAGTCTTCCCGAGAGAAGACACTAATCGGTAATGCTGATCTCAAACCTAGGGGTTCTGGCTTCACTGACTCTGACGTCTCGCCTCCTGTCCTTAGATCTGATCACAGAGTGATCACCCTTCCCGGAAACTCTGGCTCACTCAAGGTGAGCGCACCTGAGTGCTCTCTGCTCCTGAGCCTGCAGGGGAGGGAGATTATCTCCCTGATCCCTTCAGGACGTGAGCGGTCAGGTGGGGTAGATTTCTCAAGCTTTACAAATTCAAGTTAATCTTTCGGGTTTTTAGATGCTTTTACTACAGTGGTTTATTCTGTATGGATGCTTACATATTCCAGGCGTGTGTGTGGAGTTCAGAGGGAAACTTTCAGGGGTCTGCTCTCCCCTTCTGTCTTGTGAGTTCCAAGGATGGAACTTGGCTTGCTAGGCTTGGTGGCAAGCGCCTCTACCTGCTGAGCTGCCTTGCCAGCCCTTCAGTTCACAGTACAAAGTTGTACGTTATTGTTATTACACTCCGACACCAAGAGACTAAATTATTACCTTTGTTTCTGGAGAAGCATCTGGCTTCAGAGCTGAAGAACACGGATTTTTGAGTCACAAGTTGAGTTTGTAGCTCTGCCCTGGTGTTGATGAGCTACGGGTCTTTAGGCAAAATATTTAAGCTCCCTGAATTTTAGTCCATGCCTTTAGAAACATCTCACAGAGAAGACTTCCTCAGAGGATATGTTTAACACAGAAGATATATTTAGTCCCAGACAAAAGTGACTGTTCAAAGACAGTCACTGCTACGGTGTGGATCGTGCAGTGGGCCAAAATTTCCAGGTGTTGGTGGCTTGGTCCCCAGGCTATAGAGCCATTAGGAAGTGGTGGGCCTCGGACCCAGCAGGAAGGAGTTAGGTCACTAGGGGCTTGCTCTTCCAGGGGATTTGAGCCCCTCATCCCCCTTATCTCCCTTTGCTCTTGACTCATGAAGAGAACAGCTTCACTCCAACACATCCTCCCTGCCCCAACGTCCTACCTTGCCACAGGCCTAAAAGCCAAAGAGCCATTCAGTCATGGACTGAAACCTTGGAAACCGAGAACCAAAATAAGTCTTGCTCTTCATAAGTTTATTTTTTTTCTCGTTATTCACATAAAAAAATACAAAATTGGTGAGAACAATTTACTTTCCGTATTGATATTTATTGTTCCTTTCAGGTTATTATTAGCTCAATTATTCAAGTAGAACATTGCTTTCTCGTTTACTAGACAGAAAATATTGAACATTGCTGTGGAATAATCCTCTTGTAGACTAGAAAGATTTGTCACTTGAGCGGGGCGGTGGTGGCGCACGCCTTTAATCCCAGTATTCGGAAGGCAGAGGCAGGTGGATCTCTGTGAGTTCGAGGCCAGCCTGGTCTACAAGAACTAGTTCCAGGACAGGCCCAAATCCTGTCTCAAAAAAAACAAGAAAAGAAAATGTCACTTGAATTGGTTTAATAAAATGCTAATTGGCCAGTAGCCATGCAGGGAGCATATAGGTGGGGCAACCAAACTAAGGGTGATGGGAAGGAGACGGAGGAGAGACGAATCTCCAGCCAGAGAGAGAATGAAGCAAGCATACAAAATGGGATAGAAGTAAAGGCCATGAGCCTTATTAGGGCAGTAATGGAGTAATAGAAATGGGTTAAGTTGTAAGAACTAGTTAGAAATAAACCTGAGCTATTGGCCAAGCATTTATAATTTATATAAGCCTCTGAGTGATTACTTGGGACTGGGCACTCAGAACAGAAAATGCCCTTTTACAAAACATTAACTCTATTATTTAAGTAAACTTTATATTCATTTATTTATTTATTCTTGGTTTAACAAGATGGAGCTTTGCTATGTAGCCTATTATACTCACAATCCTGCTTTCGGAGTACTGTATTACAGGTGTGCATGACCATGCCTAGAATCGCCTGCTTTGAGCAAGTGAAGTTTTCTGTCTTTTCTAGTAATACATTGAGAACATCTAACTTGCAGAATATGGTCTAAAGAGCTGGTTATACCTCCTTTAGATAATTCCATAACCCTCAAATATTCTAAATAATGATAACTGACGTAATCCAGGTGGTGCACACTGTATCAAGGCCATGGTGTGTGGGAAAACAACTTTTCTAAATATTGGGAAGAGAAGGAGGGACTGAACCTTTGCTTCTCTACTCAGACTGAAGTCTTTGTCACTGAAGTCTATGAAACCCTTTTTGCTAAATACAAAATCAATTTCAAAATTAGTTACAAAATGAATTCACAAAAGTGATGTCAGAGCATTCTGCCCAGCAATGGCCACTTGTTTTGTAACATTTTGCTTATTAATAGTTCCCAGGATTAGTGTGGACAGTGATTGATTAGGGCCTTTTTAACCTCTCTACAAAGCTAGGTGACAGATCCATGTATTTTCTAAATTACTCCAGGCCTAAGGTGGGCTCCACTGCAGATAGAACAGACTGCTCTCAGTCATGACGACTTTCTGCCGTGTGGCTGTGCTTGCCGTGTTCTTTGTAACATAGTTGGGCATTCAATTGGAACGTTCCTTAGTTCTACATATGTCTTTCATATTCATCTCCAGCATAACACTATGTACTAAGCTGTTTATTCAAAGATAATGTTATTTATTAATACAGTCAAAATCATATTTAGTTAGGGTAGATGTGCTATGCTTACTGAGAGAAGAAATACCTGAGTATCTAATCCTACATGTGCATTGCATAGACGAGGCTACCCCTCTCTCACAGATTCTTTTGCTAACTCTGTCATGAAGCCACATTTAAAAAATGAGTCACATGTTGATAATTGTGCTAACAGTCATTAGATTTTACTTGCAAATGTTATTCAAAATAACGTCAGCAGGTTGGGTCACAATTTGAAAGCACCAAGACCTTGAGACTGAGTGTTCTAATACTATCTGGTACGTACGAGTACAGGTAACATTATTCACAAATTCTCCTAGAAGACAGAAGATGGAAATATTTCAGTAAAACTGATAAAATTGACACCTAGGAAATATTAACTCCGTGCTATCCACATATGACAATTCTGGGAAATTTGAAAAGATATTTATATTAGATAATACAGATACATATTAACCATAGTGGGTCTACATATGTGGGCTATGTTATATAATTACATATTTAGAGATATGAAAGGAGAAGAGAATATAGTTTGGAATCTGAAACTTTTATTTAAGTATTGTAAGGCTCTATATCAAAGCATTTTGGCTATCTAATGTGCTGTTAGTTTTTTAATAAGTTTACTAACGTACATGGATGCGGCATTGTGTGACTTTCAGAGAACAGACAAATCCACATGGTGTTCAGTTCTCTAAGAAAGCCTTCTAAAAGGTACTGCCTGCTACTTAAAGAATTCTGAGTCATGGGAAGATTCAATGACTTCTCCAAAGTTCTGATTGACAGAGATAAAACCTTAGATTCTAAGTCTAGCATTCTTCCTAGTGAAATTTATTGTTATTATTGAACTATTGTTAGCCTACTGGCCAATATCATTATAGAAAGCAGTAAACTCATTCTTTTTTCAAGACAAGTTTTCTCTGTGTAGCCCTGGATGTTCTGAAAGTCACTTTGTGACCAGACTGGCCTTGAACTCACAGAGATCCACCTGCCTCTGCCTCCCAAGAGCTGGGATTAAAAAGGCTTGTGCCATCACTGTCCAGCAATAAATTCATTCTTAATCCTCTCCTTTTAATGTAACAAAGAATAAAACTCAACCTTCCTTTGAGCAAGAAAAACATCCTGTGTTGAGAGTAAGGCAGGCTTTTTGTTCTACTCAGTGCAAACTGCACATACCTTTCCTTTAACTCTGTTACATTATGCCTGAGATGGTTTTCTTTTTATTTAATTCTGGTGCTGGTAGAGCCTGGGATAAGAATCATTGGGTTCCCTCCCATCTCCAGACTTGGAAAGGTACCTGGGAAGCCTTGCTGAGAGAAGCAGAAGGGCTCAAAAAAAGCATTCAGCCAGTTGAGTTCTAATCCCAACACCCCCACACTCTAGCTGTCTGTGCGTAGGAGGCCATTGTATGAATGAATCCGTTTTCTGTTCTATGGACTAGTGCGTCTTAGCTCACAGGATCAGAGTGAGGATTAATCAAGAATAACATGGGGGTGTTGAAGAGACACACACTTGCCCTTGGTTGTGTTTACTTGCCCACACACTGAGAACAACCTCAGCTTCACACCTAACTCAAACCCTCTTTTCTTCTAAGCAGTGACAAATCGATCCCGCTTCAGGGCAGAGCAACACAGCAACCTTCCTTCGCTGTTGAAGACTTTGCTATCGCACAAGTCTATGCCTGCTTTCGTTCATGTGTCGGGGGAGAACCAGGGACACATTATTTTTAAGGTCTTTTTAGAGTTTCAACTCCTCAATCCCTATGCATTTCAAACTCTGATGAAGTTGCCTGCACATGTTTTCTCTCAACTCTTGTAAGAGAAGCCAGGCTCATTTCCTTGCTTTAGGGCAGGCTACTTGGGTGCTTTTCTGGTAGGTGTTATAGGAGTCAAGGAAAAAAGCGAGACACTGCTCACCACCACCACCATTTTCCCACCGGCCAGCCGTCTGCAGACCGTGGCCTCTTTGCCATCCCAGTCCTGAACATGCACCAAGGAGTTGTTATCTAAGGTTACTGTACTCTGTAATGATGTGGGAGTGATTTCTTATTAATAAAGAAACTGCCTAAGGCCCATTCGATAGGCCCACCCTTAGGTGGGTGGAGTAAACAGAACAGGATTCTGGGAGAAGGAAGCTGAGTCAAGGAGTCGCCATGATTTTCCTACCAGAGGCAGAGGCAGAGGCAGAGGCAGGCTAGAATCTCCCCGGTAAGCACACCTTGGGGTGCTACACAGATTATCAGAAATGGGCTAGTCCAGGTGCAAGAGCTAGCCAATAAGAGGCTGGAACTAATGGGTCAGGCAGTGTTTAAAAGAATACAGTTTCCGTGTAATTATTTCGGGGCATAAGCTAACCATATGGGCGGCCGGGTGCCGGGGACCTGCCGCTCCTCTTTCAACACTGTAAAACAGGACTGAATTCGGCTTGGTACATTTGAGCACTGATGTCTTAAAAGTCTTAAAAGTCTTCTCATCTGTTGTGGCACCTTGGCCTAAAGATGATATTAAAGTTTTTGTTTTAAAACCTTTTCAGCAGCACTTTGCTGGGTGAATCTTCTGGGGAGGGGAAAGATTTACAAAATTAAAGTGATGACTTAAGGAAGTGAAACTTTACCTTTGGCAGTCTAGAAACAATCTTATTTTTATCAATCAGAAATAGAGATCAGCTTCAACAACATGAGAGCAATTCCCGAAGTCCCAATGCAGCTAAGGAGAAAAGTTCCCTCTCCCGCTCTTACCCATGGTTTTAAGGACTTGTTTTCCTAGTTTCTTTTAAAGATTGCATCACAGATATCTCAGAGGCCTTTATTAATTGTCTCAGGCAAAAAGTCTTTCAAGTTACATGTACCGGAATTCAAAGTCTCATGTTTATTTAGTAACTCTATGGCAGAAGTCTTTTCATCAGAATATTGAATTTAGTAGAGATTAACAGTCCTCTGCTGAGTTCTTTCCCTCAAACAGAAAGGATTTATTGGTCAACTACTATACACCAACCAGTGGGCTCTGTGAAAAAGATGAAAAATACCGTTGTTGAGATGGTACTCTCTAGTATGGGGGAACTGATAACATGCAATAAACCAAATATAGGTAAAATATATATTATAAATAAATGCTATATTTCAATTGGAGGCATGAGATGAAACTAAAACTATGTGTGTTGCTTTGAGGCTGTGAAAATGAACAGTGTGGACTCTCCTGCTCTCCCTTTGGACTGAGGGGCCCACATAATGGTGCAGTGCCAAGGAACGGGGTTTGATGGGGTATGTGAGCCTCCTTTGGCCTGGGTCTCTGAGAGATAAAAAGCTACACACACACACACACACACACACACACACACCTCCTCATCTCTATATCAACACTTCATATGTATTTTGAGTTAGAAGTACTTCTCCATTGTGTTCAGGCATTGAGAACCCCAGACTCATTTGTTACAGGGTTACAGCCTCATCTATATCAGCTAATACAAGTTGTGTGCACTGTAAAATTCCATGTATGGAGCTGACAAAATGAAAAGGAGAACTTTTGTTTTCCAGAGGGCTACGTACTCTCCAAATGTGGCTGACTGAGCATCTCATCAGAACCACTGTCTAATGTGCATTTTTAGGAGTTCACCAAAGTTTATCTCCCCACCCAGAGGGAAACGTAGTGGTCAACTTCACAGGACCTAGAGCAACCTGGGAAGAGTCCTAGTGAGGAATTACCTTGATCAGGTTGGCCTGTGATATGGCTGTGGGGGGTCGTTCTGATGGCTACTTGATGTAGAAGGACCCAGCCCCATGTTCAGCACCATTCCTTGGGCTGGGGAAGGGGGGCATGAACAATATGAGAAAGAACTAGCTGAGAGCAAGTGAGAAAGCAAGGAAGAGTTTGTTTCTTCTCTGCTGACTGTGGATGAGATGTGACTAGCTGTTCCTCCCTTGACATTCCTGAAATGAGGGACCACGGCCTGGAATTGGAGCCAAATAAACCCTTTCTATCTGTTGTCAGGCATTTGTCTCATGCACAGAAGTAAAACTAGAACAAGTAATAAAAATCTGAAGAGATCTTAATGTAGACTTTCAACATCTTCACATTCAGTGTTTATGCAAAAAGTTGTCTAAGAATCCCTAAAATGTATGCTGGTTGTTGCACCCAATACAAGAGTCTAATTAAATGCAGCTCTCTGAAGGTTTAAAGTCTCATTTTGTTTTTGTATCCACTGGGTGTGATTTTCTCAAACTCCTCCCCCAGCTTGAAGGAGTCTAACTGTTTTTAAGGATGCTTTTGGTTTTGATGGCAATCACATCTCCCTCTGAGCTGATGGTCACAGTGAGATTTACCAAACAGCTCAGATTCCTGCTGGCTCTTCCTACTCCTGGACGGAAGATAATGGACAAATAGTTACATCTGCTTTTGACTTCAAGGACTCATTTTATTCTTTCCTGAGGAGGAGGTTTCTGCAACAGGCAGACTTCATGTTGTATGAATTCAAATATCTATTTTAATGGTGTTTATGTATTTATGTGTGGTGTATGTGTATTTAATGGTATAAATTTTATTAGTAAAAACTTTGTAAATAAATAAAAACATTACACACCAAATTTTACTAGAACCAGAGTTTTATACCACTCTGTATTACATATTTTATTGTAGCAAAATGCACATAACACAAATTTACCATTAAATGTGCAATCAATGACATTGTATGCATCTTGATGTTGTATAGCCAATGATGTATACAGAAGATCTTAAATATATTATTAGTGCATAAAACACATTGTTATTCACCTTTCCTTACTTTTATACTTATGTCTTAGGTTTTAATGTCAGTACACACACACACACACACACACACACACAGAGAGAGAGAGAGAGAGAGAGAGAGAGAGAGAGAGAATGTGAGAATGTGCATTTTTATCTATGAGATGCATATACCAAAGTTTATTTTTTCTATCCCTTTTTGTTACTACAAATAATGCTTCAGTTTACAGCCTTGTGCATGCAATTTGGGGCAGTACATGTAGAAACACTGTCAGTAGAAATAGAATTCCATGGGCGACAGTATCATTGGCAGGTGACTTGTGGTTCCCATATTTTCTGTCAGTATATAATCACAGCATATCTCAGATTGGACAATCGCTTCCAAATGATTCATATTCTAATCCCCAGAGCCTATGTATATTACCTTATATGCTAAGGGGACGGAGGACATGTGCACCCAAGTACTATAAGGAGATTATTACTGGTGGTAGGAGCCCTCAGTGTGATCAATGGGGTTATTAGAGACAGCAGGCCAGGGGTGGGAGCCCTCAGTGTGATCCCAGTGTGGTTAGGAGAGACAGCAGTTGAGTGGGGGTGGGAGCCCTCAGTGTGATCCCAGTGTGGTTAGGAGAGACAGCAGGTGGGTATTGAGATGGCTCAGAGGAAAAAGTAAAAACTTATGACCTAAACTTAATATCAGCACTCACACAAGGAATAAAGAAAGAACCAAGATGTCCTCTGACCTCTATACCACACCATGGCCCAGATACTCACACACACCTGTGTCATGTACATACACAATAGTACTCAGTTAATAGTAATTTTTAAAGGAAAGATTATTAGACTATAGAATAAGTTAAGAAAAAGAAGAGTGAAAATGGCAACAGAAGTAGTGCTGGGTCCATGCTCCAAGGAGTGGCAGCAGCCACCAGAAGCAAGAAAACGAAATTCCCTAAAGATTAAAACAAATGTTTTAAAAAGTTGTTTTTTAAAAGTACATTTCTGTCATAAATTATTGTCTAATATAGTTTTCTGTTCAATATATGATGTATGTGCATGTGTTTCTGGGGACCCATGGAGATATTACCAATCTCTATCTAGTTTGTAGGAACTGCACCTTGGTGGAGAATCAACATTGTTTTCTATGTGAAAGATTGCTCTTATTTCATACACAGAAAGTCACACACCTTCAAAGTATCTTTCATACTGGATGACGTGTTCATAAATGTGGCTTTCACTGCTCCTTCATATAGTTTTCGAAATTTTCACAAGAAACAGATTCCTATGTTCCTTGAAGCTGGTCCACCATTGTGTCTCAGTGAGAACTCCTTCATATGAATGTGAGCATTGGTGTTCCCTGAAATGGGTTGGGAACCTGTTTTCAATATAATTCTGAATATGGAAAACTAGGAGGAAATGTGAGGAGCTGAAGGCATAAGTGACAAAACAATCCCACGCCAGTTTGGAATTATGATTAATAAAAGGGTTATTTATTTAAGGGGAAAAATTTAACAGATCACTGTCCTAGACAACAGCCCTTGGCGCAACCAGGAACAGCATCTAGCAACCCAAAGCAGGAGCCAGAAGCAAGAGAGCAAGTGCAGGGTTACTGCTGCTTTTTAAAGCAAAGGAGACCACACCCAAGTGGGCTGGTGTCTTAAAGGCTATTGGCTGAAGGAGAAGAATGTGCTCCCACTGCACCTTCCCCTTTTGTTTAAATAAGAGAGTTCCAAACCCAAATAAAACTATATACATTAGGAACAGATATCAAGTATAATTAGAATTACAACCAGCATAAACAATATTAAGCAAGGAACATATGCTAAATGTTTTAATAAACATTCTATCCTATGGAGTTTAAGTCTTGCAAAGGAAATGGCTTGGCTAGATAATAAGAGTACAGTAACTACAACTATCTACTCTTCAACCCCATCAAAGGCCTGAGAAGGGAGATAATATTACTTGAGCAGGCAGGAAGTTCAATCAAGTAGCTAGGAGCTATCCCCTTTGTGATTCTCCCTAGCTCCATCTAAATCAAAAGCTCTCTCTCTCTCTCTCTCTCTCTCTCTCTCTCTCTCTCTCTAGCATCAAGAAGTCAGGGTGGAACCAGACGTGGTAGCCTTCAGCAGGGTTGGACATGGCTAAGCCAGCACTTACAGGAGGCTACTTACCTTCTCCAGCACTGGTCACCCTCACAAATGATCTGAATCCTCTTACGCCACAAGACTCCTGTGCTGAGGTCTGCATCTGCCCACAGATGATTCGTAAAAAGCCACTATCTTGTCTGTCTGGTGATTTTATTTTCTCTTATATTCTTCTTGATAATTGAAGCTAACAGCCAGAGAGTATGCATATATAACAGCTGACATTTGAAAGAAAATATCTACTCATGGTTAGAACCACCATTAGCATCACTGAGCAAAGACTGTAACAAAACTAACAGGAAAGAGACTGTGCTTTCCAGGGCCTGGTCCAGTACTCATTAGCCAAGCCTTGCCTTGTTCTGTAGCACCTAATGCTCTTAACAAACTCCTGAGTTTGGAGGGGTTCTCTTCTTTTCAACCTTGACTGTACCACCCTAACATCTAGGGGTATCTGCGCTAGCTCAAAACACATGACCAGCTAGAGAACAGGACAGCAATGGCAATATGAAGGATCATTCTTAAATCCACCATCCTCTGACAATGCCCTGCGGGGCTCTAAGCAGTGCTTGGGTCTGTATGTATTGGCATGTGACCATTAAGAAATGAGAGTGATATAACCTTAAAGCAAGAAAGGTGGTACAACTTTTATAATTCCCATTAAAATGTTCAATTTCCAAAACCCACAGTAACTGTAAAGATCTTTAACCAGACCAGCTTGTTTCCTAAAAGTTGTCAAACAAATATAAACAGAGTGACTAGTGTTGCAAGCCGAAGAAGACTTACAGACTTTGAATACACTATTGGCTAAATATCCCAGCTACAGTGCTAAGGAGACAATAATACTTTGATTGGTTCTTTCCTGATTTAGGCAACTTGACATCATGATTTATTTGCATATGTGTAAATATTGTAAGTTTATACCCACTGTAAATAGTAGTCATGAGTAGTAGGCAAGACATGGCATGGCGGTCCTCAAACAGAAGGCCCTAGAATTCCTGTAGAACACCTCCCACCCATGCTGCTGCCCCCATCATAAGGACACAGGTGGCTGAATCTCCTGGAACAAGACATTGCACTGGAATGATGTTGCCCACGGCTGATAACTTAGGCTTTCAGAGGTGCCAGTGGCTGAACTATGACATAGACTTCAGAGATAACTAATGGCCCTCTCTTCATGAGGCAGCATCTCCAGTTCAAGTACTAGCTAACCTTCCTAAGGTTGTTTCGTCTACTTGGTTATTCAAGTGATGGATGCTTTCTGATGTTCATGTTCATTAATATGAGTCAAACATCTGCATTACATTCTGCACCCGCCATGCCTGTCTGCCATTCTCCAGCCCATCCTCCCAGATTCCCAACCAAGCTACATAGTCGACCTGCTACTACATCTGCATTTCTGTCCCAAGCCACTGCTCTCTCCACAAGAAATAGATGACAGATACACTACTCTGTCCATGGAAACAATTCTCCCACACTACTTCTTAAGTTCCCTTACACTCCCAAAGTAATAAAACATTGGTTGTCATTGTAACCTGCTCCCAACGTTGAGCTGGTTAACACATAGAGCATGCACTCAGGATTTCCCTTCCCCATTTAATTGACCATCCTCCTTCCCCTACCATTCTATGTCCATCTGAGGGTGTGGGAGCTTCTAGTATTGTGATATGTGACACAGGAGTCAGAGCTGCTTGTTCATGAGGTTACCTTGTGACTTTTGGACTTTCTAAGCTTGCTCTCAGTCTTGCAGTTGGTAGACTGGTACTGGGCCTATGTGGAATATAGCTCTGCATCTATAGAGTGCAGCTCATAATGGATAGCTACATTCCCTGTTGTTACAAGGAGCGGGGCCCCTTGTTTATTCCTGCTGCCCAGCTAGCTTAGCCCCCCTAAATAACCACACAGAAACTGTCTTCATTAAAACACTGCTTGGCCCATTAGCTTTAGTTTCTTATTGGTTAATTCCTACATCTTAATTTAACCCATTTCTATTAATCTGTGTATCGCCACGTGGCTGTGGCTTACCAGCAAGATTCTAACCAGCGTCCATCTCAGGCAGAAGATCCATAACTTCTCTTACTCTGCCCTTCTTCCCAGCATTCAGTTCTATCTTCTCCACCTACCTAAGTTCTGTCGTACCAGGCCCAAAGCAGTTTCTTTATTCATTAACCAATGAAAGCAACACAAAGACAGAAAGGACCTCCTACACCATGAATTCTTCAAGAAAAAGTCTGATTTAGAGTCTTTCTTTTAAGCATTTTTGAGAAGGAATTTAGAGCAGAATATCTGTTTATTATATTCCAGAGGATGTAAGACTCCTAGATCATATACATTTTTAGACATAATAAATAACATCAAAACTATCAGAAAAAAAAGGAGAAAGCATTAGAGAAAAATATTGTTGTCTTCCTCTTAACACAAATAGGTGTCTGGTACTATGGACACTGGTCCTCAGGGAGGAAGCTTTCAAGTCAGTTCTAGCTCAGGGCTTCAGATGTATATGGTGTCTTCAGAAACAAGAACTTTTCTTCCATATCTGGGGGAAGTCAAGGAAAACAGCAACAACTTGTAATGTTTGGGGAGTCTTTGGACAGCCCTAACAACTCAAAAGGGGGAGAAGGAGGCTTCTCAGACGTGGAGCCAGGGTCTTTGTTAGATGATCTATGGCTCATGGGAGGGGCATTGTCAGCCCAGATTAAGTAGGCATTTCTAACAAGACGTTGGCAAACTGAATCATGTGTGAAAGAAAGCTAGCCTACACATGTAAGTGGCTTTATCAGACACAGACATGGAGATATCCTCATGTTAAAATAACACAGCAGAGCAGTTGCAGCAACAGTACTGACTCCAAGAGCTAACTGATTCACCATCTGGCTCCGTAGGGGAAGAAAAGGTTCTCAGCCAGGTGTGATGACAAACACAATGAGGAATTGAGACAGAAAGATTGCCATGAATCTGAGCCCAGCCTGAGCTACATAACAAGACCTTGAAAGCTTCCCATACTTAGGATAGAAGAATCATAGCTCACATATTCTATCCACAGGTTTCTCATCAAGACACTCCTGCCATGCATGCTGACACACACCTTTAACCCCAGTGCTTGGGAGGCAGAGGCAAGCGAGTCTCTGTGAGATTCAGGTAAGCTTAGTCTACATAGTGTCAAAGCAGCCAGGGTTACATAGAGAGACCCTGTCTCAAAAACAAAATGGGGGGGGGGGCATTTTTACAATTATGCCATGGGGAAGGACAACAGAAATGACATAAAATCTAAAGTCTGGCATTTTATAGAAGTTACATGAGAGATAGTTATCAGTTACATAAGACACATAGGAATGCGATTTTTAAAAAATAGTTTTGGTTTTGCAAGACAGAAAGATACAAGAATTTAAAAATAATTGACCAGGACATGAATAGGGCAAAAATACCTGCTGTCTGTTTTTTCCTGGGGCTAACCCAAGTAGCCAAGGAGCCAGTTAATCTAGAAAGCTCCTTTCAGAAGTAGCCTTTAGATCTATGTAATTCTCCTGCTTTATTCGCTTTAATGGTGCTAAACCTCCAGTTGATCATGCACTTTTAATGTGCTTAAATTAAAACCACGCTGTAAAAGGAAAACCTTCAGAATGACTTTGTAAAACTTATGAAAAGTAAAAGAACAAAATTTTGTTGGCACAAAAATAGTACTGATAATAACAGCCTAACTGGTTGCAGGGTTCTGTTACACTGACTTCCTTTGTAGGAGGAGTGTTGAGGGAACTTGGGACAAGTGCAGCCCTGCTTGGCCATCCCTCAGCATTAGCTCACCGAAGACAGTCGAAAGAAATAGCAGCTTACGTATTAGGAGGCCCTGAGCAGATTTCATTGATCCTGCCAAAGGAGCAGCCTTGTGTGGGCAGACTGGGAGCTGAACAGAACGGCTGGCACCAGTCAGGCAGGCATCAGGTGGCACTGCTTGGCACCCATACACTCCATATAGCTGTGAAATACTTTTAGTGGGGTGAGGGTCCCTCACAAAGATATCCATGTTTAAACTCTACCCCTGGTTCTTTTAAATGTAACCTTGTTTAGGAAGGGAATCTTCCCGGAAGTAATTAGCTCAACACGAAGACTTTGGGATTCAGGCACATGTCAAACACATCAGGTATGTCCTTGTAAAAGATGAGAGATGGATTTGAGACAGGGGACAGGAGGGCATGAAGACTGATAGGAAGTCATGAGCCAGCGAGGACCAGAATCCAGCAGTGGACTCTGTTCCAGGATGTAATGAAGCTGTTTGATGTTGTCCTTATGGCCTCCGTCAGTGTTATGATTTTTGCTCGTGGGTCCCAAGCAGCTCGCAGTGGGTCCAGTTGCCTGGTCCGGAACAACGGGTCCCTGATCGGGAGAGCCGCCAGCCCTGGGCAGGGCCCAGCCGTGTGTCGTTGAGCTGGTCCTGGTGACAGTGAGTCCACCTATGGGCGAGAGGGTGGGAGACACGTGGACAGACACATCGTACAGAATAGAATAGGATATTTATTAGTTGAATTATGGAATGGGAAGTAAAGAGGGGAGAAGGGGGGAGAGGAGAGGTGGGAAAGAGAGGACAGAGCAAGAGAGCAAGGAGAAGGGGGGGAGAGAGAGAGAGAGAGAAGACTGCAAGAGCAGCCAAGATGGCGAGAGGAGGGGAGGGGGGCAGGGAGTGGGCGTGGCTTGTCTCTTAAAGTGACAGAACAATCATAACAGTCAGTGTCCTGCCCCACCACCCTGAGAACACACACACACACGTGCGCACACACACCAAGCCTGGGTATGGCACACAGACCCTCCTGCACGCCAAGTACATATTTTAACACTAACAGCATGTCTGGTCCCATTTGTTGTTTGAAGCTACCATATTTGTAGCAACTTGCTAGGATCTCCCCAATATGTAGAGAAGATAGCTTTTAAAAGTTTTATCTGTCTTTTATGTTAAAATAAGGTATCTAATTCATTGTATTAAATACCATTTAAAATTATTTGGAATTATCTTTTTTGCCCTGGACTATTTTTGGTGAGTTAAAAGTCACAATGGTGGTCATGATTTTACCAAAGATAGAAGTTACTTTTAAAATAAGAGCAGTTATAGAGATAGAATATAATTAGATAATAACTACATATAAATAATAATGTAATAATGCAATATAAAAATAAATATAATAATTACATATTAAAGTTACGATTTTTGACATTCATATAATAAAATCATGCTGATTAGTTTTTTGATAGCATAACATAAACTAGAGTCACCTGGGAAGAACCAGTGGGCAAGCCTGCGATCCATTAGATTGGCCAGCAGGCAAGCCTGTGGGCCTCTCCTGGGTCTTTGATTGATATGGCAGGTCCCACCCTGCTCTTGAGGTTTCCATTCCTGGGCAGGTGTCCTAGGTTCTATAAGGGAACAAGCTGAGGAGCAAGCCAGTAAGCAGCATTTTCCCCTGGTCTCTGATTCAGCCCTTGCATCTGCTAGGCTGTTTCTGCCCTGACTTACCTTAGTGTTAGACAGCCTGGGATGTGGAAGTGTAGATCAAATCTACCGCATCTTCCCCAGTTGCTTGGTCATAGTGCTTATCACTGCACTATAAAGCAATAATACAGACACCATGACTACACCTCTAAATCTGTATCCTACAACTTCGGTGGGTGTGTATTGAAAGACTCAAGATTTAGACAAGAAAAGAAGCCCAGCGATACACAGTATTGAGCTGAGATCCCTTCTGTGACAGGATTTCAGAGAATTCCTGCTGAGTCTGGAATAGGCCAGCTGGTGCTGTGTGCTTCTGAGAAGTCAGGTGATTCACACCGACTGCAAGGATGTGGAGGCTTCCTGGTGGGAAGAACAAAGGCTGAGAGGTCTGAGCCGCCTGAGGCCTGTGATTCAGGCCTCCTGGGTTCCCAGGCTTTGCAGTTCTGGCTTCCTGGGGCAGAAGTGTTAGAAAGCAGCTGCAGCTGGAGCAGTATCCACAGGCCTTCACCAAGTGACACTTCATCCAACTGGAAGAGCAGGGGCCCTAGAAGCTCCTTGCGTTAATGAAAATGCCGACTCCCATAAACCACCCTAAGCCACCTTCATCAGAATGTAGGGTTAGGCCTGGGAATATACTATTCCTTGAGTTTCTCCCAGATGATCCTGACTGAAGCCTAAGGCCCAGCAATTAAACATCTGCTCTAGACCAGGGGCTCCCAGGGTGTGACTGTGATGACTACTGACAATTATCAACTCGCTGGACTCCGGGATCACCTGGGAGACAGGTCTCTGGCTGTGCCTAGCAGGGATTATCTTGATTGTGTTCACTGGTGTGGGAAACTCCATCTCCATTGTGGGAGCCACCATTCTCTGGGCAGGGGATCTTGGGATGTTTAGTGTAAAGACCAGCCAAGATAATCTAAGTCTTGACTTCCTCCAACCATTATCACTGGGACTCTGGCCATCGATGAATTTCAGTAGAGGCTGGAGACTCAATTGTTTGAGACAAAGCCAGGCTGCTGGAGAAACCACAAACTGAGAGCTCCCGACCCCATCCCCCAAGAACAGACCATTCAAAGGGAATTCCTGGCATTCCAAACACTGCAGATAGAAACTCCTGCAGCTCACAGTCACCAGGAAACCCTAGAGGAATATCAGCCAATCAGGGCTCTTAGAACCTCAGAAACCCCTCACCCCCACCTTTACTACTTACTATAAAACCCTATTCTAATTGAGCTCAAGGCTCTCTGGTTATTCCAATATGTTGGACAAGTGGGAAGACCCAGTTTGCAAACTTGATTAAAATAAAGGCTCTTTGCTTTTACAAATGGGACTCTTGGTTTCCTTGTTGGCTTGTGGATTTGGGCATAACATTTAGAATGGTGAGAGGAGCTGTACGCCAGCAAGCAGGCATCTAGCTCTCTGCTTCTCAACTACAGATGTGATGTGAGCAGCTTCCTCCAGTCCCTGCCACTGCGCCTTGCTCTGGTGATGAACTGTAGTCAGAAATGTGAGCTGATGAACCTTTCTTCTCAAGCTGCTGTTGTCGGGCTGTTCTATTGCAGCGGAAGGACAGTGGTCCTTAGGTCCACAGCAGCACCTAGAAACACAAACCCATGACCCTACCTTTGAAGAGTCCAAGAATAAGAAAATAAAAATATAGATTCCAAAAATAAGAATGTAGAGGAGAATGAGAACAGAGTGACGGCAGCTTTCTCAGCAGATCAAGGATCACTCATTCACAGTGAGCTATTTTCTCAGATGTTTGGGAAGCTTAGGTCATTTTACAACTGGCTGTTTTATTTACAAGGCCAGAGCTTCTCCCTACAAATTGAGAGTGGTGTCCTGGCCATCCCCGATAAACGACAGATGTGAACTGAGTTAACCTTTAGGAGACAGAGATAGGTGACCTTTGGGTTAGACACTGTCTCTGTTGTGGACAACTGGCGCCAACAGAGAAGAGGCATAAGACTCCAGTTTACATCTGGAGGTACCAGGAGACAGTGGACAAATACAATGGTTTAATTGATGAGCTCTGATAATAGAGGTTGTAAAGTATAACAGTCAGTATCTGAGTTTTACCTTGAGATAATGTAAAAAGCTTTCTGCTATCTTCTATGTTCTCAGCCTGAGAACCAGTTAATGCTAAACATAGCTGAGCTGCAGAAGGAAAAGTCCCAAAGTTCAGCTGGCACCAGAACAGGATACCTGTGGGTTGCATCTGGTCATGAGAAAACACTCAGCCCCCTAGGGTACCTTATCAAAACTGTTGAATTGCTGTCCCCAGGATGACCTAAGTCCGCCATTTAAAGAACCAATGAAATTGCTGTTGCTATGCTCCCCCATTATGTAACCTGTAAAATCCTATAAATGCGGGTTGGAGAGCTTGCTCAGGGTGTGTACAGCTAGCGGGAGCTGCTGTGTCACCCACAAGAGCTTATGATCAATAAAGAAGCTCCTTGCTTATTGCATCCGCTGGCCTGGTTTATTGAGTCTGGGTGTATCTCCAAGTGCCCTTGAAACCGAGGGTCTTTCACCTTCAGCCTACTCAATCAGAAACTGCCGGGAAGGAGGCCCACAAACTGGTACTTTTAACCAGTTCTTGGGTAATGCTGACTCATGTTGAAAGTTGAGACCCGGTCCACCATACTTAGACTCATTTACAAAGACCAGTCAGGAGAGAGAAAGCTAGTAACTTTAGGACCATGCAGACCTAACCTTGACGTGTGACCCTGTATGGCACCACTTGATCTGACACATGGGTGCTGCGAGAAGCACTTGGCCTCTGTTGTTTTCTCACTGAATACCTACAACTCAAACTGAGTCATATTGTAATACCTAACTAGAAAGACAACAAAGGGGGAATTGCCACATGATGCTCTGCAACGTGCCAGGACTGAAACAAAGAAAACCTGAGAAATGGTCACAGAATGAAGGAAGCCAAAAAGATGTTACCAAATGAGGTTGAAGTACTCTCCCCTCATGGAAAGGGGGGGTTTGGGAAAGAGTGTTTACAAGGGGACAACAATGTGGTTGGGAGCTGTGAGCCTCAAGTCTACCTCCTCAGGCTGAGGTTGTGAGGTTTCTGAGGGGGTAAAGACTCAAGGTAAGACCCGAGAGGGTTGGGGTAGGGAGTATTAGGCAACTGTGCAATTTGTCTTCCTCAGACAAATGTTCAGAAGATAGTAACATTAACATTCTCTGAGGATGGAGATTTTAGGCCTCTTATATCAAAAGGTCATCTATCAAACACAGGCTCAAGTGAAGGGTCAATGGCTTTCATCTTTTTGAACTCCCTGTAACTTCCTCAGAAACACAAAAAAACAAACGCATAGGCACCTGCTAGTGTTATGAGCAGAACATCAGCAAAGCTAGTGGAAGGCTTAGTTACATGGTCTGTAAACATGATGAAGGCAGAAGCTGGAGGGTGCATTTGCTTTTCCCTTGGTTTTACTGCCTCCTTTCAACAGTGGGTCTTGACTGGGAAATAGAAATAGGATAGAAATATATGTGATCAGAAACAAACCTATAGTTACTGGTGTAAGTGCTGCTGTATTCATGCCTTGGTTAAGGCAAGCACAGGCTAAAATGTGAAATGTCAGCACAATGGGAGACCATCAGATGGTTATTCGGAACTCTTTATATTTTATTTGCAAGTTCTCTGTAAATCTAAAATAATCCCAATATTTAAAAGTTAGAAAAGCAAGGCAGCAAAAATTAAAAACAAAATGAGAGTGTGATTGATAGACCAGCAACTCTGGTGTCACTCATAAGCCTTTGACACAACAGGCTATCAGAACTAAGCCCTGGTTTACTAAGAATATGACACCCATGTGAGCCATGTATGATTGTCTGTAGGCAGTCTGCTCATATGAACCATGTGTGATAGACTGTAGGCAGTCTGCTCTTTACCATCAACCTGGATTTCAGCCCAACTCAGCCTGTCTGCACCTGAGCATCTGTTTGCCTCTCAGCTGCCATGCTCAGTTTGCAAACTCCCTGTGATCGCAGCAATTCCGCCCTCCCTTTGGCTTTTATCCTTGCCCAGTATCCCCTCTAACAGAGCTCAAATTGTATCCTGTGTTTACAAGGCATTTTCTTACTCCAAACCCTGAAATTTGGGAGGCAAAGAACAAAGATGCAGGGTTCAAGACTCCCCAAAACTACACTGTCAGCCCCATCACCAAAGGCGGTGCTTGCCCAGCAAAGCAAAGCCCGCATGTCACTTTCCTTGTTCTGTGATCAAATAATTGACAAGGAGCAATTTAAGGAAGGAAGGGTTTCTTTGGCTCCCGATGTAAGGACGGATACAATCCATCATGTTGAGGAAGCCATGACTGTAGGAGCATGAGTCAGCTGGTCACATGGCCTCAGCTGTCAGGAAACAAGGAGGAGCCAGGAAGCAGGGTCAAGATGATAAACCTCAGCATCTTCTTTCAGTGGCCCACTTCCTACAGGAAGGCTCCAGCCACTAAAGGTCAGACTGTGGATTGCGTTTGGGGTGGGTTACAGTCTAGGGGTCGTAACCCACCCTGCGATCTGGTTACTCCAGGGTCTCGGAGGGGCGCTACCTGGAAGGACATGAGCTAGAAAAGAAGAAGAAGACCATGCTAAATTTGTCATGGCCTCCATTTATTAGGGACTGGGTTACAGCTTATATAGCCCCTGGATGAGGGCTTGGGGGGCAGGGCACAGGAGCATGGAATCTGGCCGCGTGGTCCCGGTCACGCACGGTCAGGTAGGCCAAGAAGTCAGGAGTTGACACACCTAGTTCCCTGGATAGCTGGAATGTAAGGTGGTTCCACTAACAGATAACAGCTAATTGGGTGTGGGGCAGGTTTTGTCAATAGAACAATTCTTAACATAATTATGGGTGTGGGGTTTCCTGCAGACTCCCCAAGGTGATGGTTTCTGAAATGATCTTTAGGGGGGAAACAGCTCCTGACATCAGACAGCCTTCCAGATATCACCACCAGTTAGGGACCAAGTTTTCAAACACACAAGCCTTTGGGAAACATTTCACACTTACAGCATGTCACCATGCAAAAACAAAACAACACAAAAGGCCGAAATCCTGCCTTGCCTGTGGTCCCTGACTCTGTGCTTCAGACACTGCTGCTGCTCTCTGCCACAGACTTCCCTTTAAGAGCCAACTGTGATGGTTGGAGAGAGAATGACCCCCACAGGTTCGCATATTTGAATGCTTGGTCCACAGCTGGTGGAACTGTTTGGAAAGGTTTAGGGAGTGTGGCTGCTATGGAAGAGACGTGTCACTGGGGGTGGGCTTTGAAGTTTCAAAAGCTCACACCATTTTCAATTAGTTCTCTCTGCCTCTTTCTCCTGCGTCAAGATGTAAACTTTTAGTTACTACTCCAGACCTGTGTCTGCCTACCTGCTGTCATGCGCGCTGTCATGATAATCAAGGACCCAACTCTCTGAAACTGTTGCATCAACATGGCGTCTTTATCACAGCAACAGAAAAGTAGCCAAGACATTAGCCTACCTATTAGGTACTCCTGCCCAGAAATCTCCATCATGCTGCCTTGTTCAGGTTGCATGGACTCTCCACATTCTAGCCAGCATGACATGTATCTCCAGTGTACCTGTCTCTAACCAGGATGTATCCTAGTTCCTTTAGCCTTCTCCTTTGAAAAGCTTAATCTTGTTGCTGGTGAACTAAGGATTTTTTTTCCACAGCATACATCGGAAATAAAAATGTTTCACAGCATCAGTTGCTCAAAGTATAGAAAACAAAACAAAAAACAAAACAAATGACACCACCAACAAAACCCCAAGCTGGTGTGGTGGCCCAAGCCTTCAATCCTAGCTTGAGAGGCTAAAGCAGGAGAATTAAGAGTTCAATATTAAACCTGGCTAAATAGACCCAAGAATGAAAGAAGGAAGGAAGAAGAGAAGAGATAAAACTAGGGAGAGAAGAAGGGAAAGAGGGAAGGAAGAAAAAGAAAGAAAAGAGAGAGAAAATAAGAAGAAAAGGGAAAAGGGCAAAGAAGTGTTGGGAGAGACTGCTAGTTCATTTTCCAATCGCCCTGACTCAAAACAATTACACAGAAATCTGTATTTATTGCAATACTGTTTGGCCAATAGCTTAAGTGTATTTCTGGCTAACTCTTATAGCCTAAATTAACCCATTTCTATTAATCTGTTTATTGCCATGTGGCTGTGACTTACTGGGTCATGTTCCATCCAGCATGTGCATCTGTCTACAGTGGGGCTACATGGCTTCTTTCTGATGCCACCTACTCTCTCTATACATATCTCTTCTAGCCTGGCCATATTCTGTTAAGCTATTGGTTGAAAGCAGCTTCTTTATTAGCCAATGGCAATAAAACATTCATAGAATGCAGTGGAGAATCCCAGCTGGGAACGAATGAGCAGCCTCCAACAACAGATTGGCATGCCAATGAGTGACAGCTAAGCCCACATATAACCTGAGAAAGCTTGAAAAGGAATTCTAGACACACACACACACACACACAAAGTTTATCACAGTTTCTTGGTAGCCACATTTTTTTTAGATGGGCTCACAGGAAGCAGAGTCATGCAACTCCTTTGATAGAGGTACAGTAAAAGCCACGTGGCTTCTTTAAAAAAAAAAAATAACACCTTCCTGGTTCACCAGCACAAATGACTCTGACTCTTTCAGGAGATCTGGCTACAGAACATTTAAATGGGGTTTGTGACCAGAGTAATACAACTTGTTTAATGGCAACATAGACCCGATGTGTGTCTGAAAATGGGACTGTGAGCATGGGGTGCAGAAACAATGAATGAACCTCTGCCATGTTGGACTGGGTAGAGCCAAAAGGCAAAGCAGCCTTAGTCATAGCCATACAGCTTAGCATTTTACGAAGTGGTTCTGGTTAGAAAAGAATTACAGATGCACAATAAAGACAGATACAGGCAAAAAAGACCTCTAAATGGGTAACAGTGTTAGATAAATGTATGTAGGCTTGAGAAAGATAATTAAATATTAACTTGTAGAAAAAGTAATAAAGTAAGAAAAATAAGCCACATAAAGATGGAATATACACAGAGAGACTGGATTACTTATATTACTGTGTTTTCTTTGAATTTTTTGATTGTGAATGAGCTAATTACAGAAAGATACTTCATTGTATGCACTGCCAAGATAACCCAACATATATATTTTAAAGGTATCTTGACTTCAAAATTTTGGTCTAAGGATATGTTACTTTGGAAATTAGGTTCTATTTTTGTTTCCACACAGGATGAGAACCTATGAATTCCATCCAGACTAATGTGGTTTGAACAAACAAGACCTTCTGGAACAATGGTCCAACATCCATGATGACTTCAGGACTTCTAGCTGAGATGGACCTACCACAAAGGATACCCTATGACAGACCTGATTAACAGAGCCTCCAATCCACAGGAAGTAGTTTAGACAATAATGCCCAAATTCTCTAAATGATTGTCTATAAATGTTTGTTTACAATTAAAGGGGGATAAGCTATAGATATGAATACTTTGCATTGGTATGAATCTTGGTATATTGATACAATTTTTAGGTCAATTTTGTTAGATAGATAGATAGATAGATAGATAGATAGATAGATAGATAGATATAGATATATCTGCTCTTGATTAAAGTATTGTGTTTGTGCAGCTCATTTTAAAATGTAATGTGTAATTGAGAAATACAAGTTAATAGATAGTCATCTATAATAGTTAAGTTTGTAGTCATGTTAGCTAAGTTTTCTAGTTAGAGATGTATTTCAGTTTGATAGTCTTCAAACCTTTCAAAGACCTATGAAATATGGTATTTAAAATGTCTTAATAACTCATGACAATGAGACACATTTGTTTTTGGCAGCACCAATCTACTTCAAGAGGATGATGGGCATCAAAGAGTCTCCTTATGGAGTTTGTTAACCATTTGGGCAAGAAACTGCTCTTGCCTGGACTGCTTAATGGTATGCTGTATAAACTGAACATGTAGGACCCCAAAAAAATGACTGTTGAAGTTGCCTAAAGAAGGTGAGACCATCCTTTGGGGTTCCTGCTTCATCAAAGAGTCTGTCAGGCATTCTGCAGGACACAGAAGAAAGTGACTGAAAAATGCCAATATGGGCAGAGCTATCTTTGAAATTTCTGCTTCGTGGAAAAGTCTGCCAGATACTATGGGCCTATAGGCTAAAAATTGGATGTTTCAATGGTACAGAAGAACTTTGGGTGTCTGTCTAGGTAGCGAGATGTCTCTGTCAACTCTAGAGTTTTGAAAGTTGCTTACAACGCACTTCCTGTTTACTTAGGTAATATTATATCCTTTGGGGGTCTTTGATGGAGTTGAAGAATAGATAGTTATAGTTTTCCTTAGTTATGATAAAAGATAAAGTCGATATAAATATTGTAAGTATAATTCTTGCTTGATAACTGTTTTGTTGTATGTAATTTTACCATGTTAAAGTCAAAACCTTCCTTTTTATTTAGACAGAAAAGTAGAGGTGATGTGGGATTTCCCTCTGTATGGTATGAATGTTATATTGATATTGGCTAATAAAGAAGCCTCTTTCAGCCAATGGCTTAACAGAGTATAGCCAGGCTGGAAGAGATATATAGAGAAAGGTAGGCAGCATCAGAGAGAAGCCATGTAGCCCTGCTGGAGACAAATGCCAGATGGAATTTACCAGGTAAGCCACAACCACATGGCGATACACAGATTAATAGAAATGGGTTAATTTAAGATATAAGAGTTAGCAAGAAATACACTTAAGCTATTGGCCAAACAGTATTGCAGTAAATACAGATTTCTGTGTGATTATTTCAAGTCAGTGCAATTGAGAAATGAACTAGCAGCCTCTCCCAACAAAGAAAGGCTGAAGAGAAAGCTCAGCAGTTAAGAGCATTTGCTGCTCTTTCAGAGAACCCAGGTTCAGTTCCTAGCACCCAAATGATGGCTCACAACTGTCTGTAACTCCAATTCCAGGTGAATCTGACCTCCTCTTCTGATCTTCTCAGTAAATGCGCACACACATAATATAAACATACATGAAGATGTAACACTCGTTAACATAAAGTACATAAATCTAAAAAAATAAAAAGAAAAGAAAAAGGAGTCAAACGGGGTCCAATAAGAAGCTGACCTTGGCTGCTAGGGCAATGATGTATAGGATTGACTCTATTACATGCTTTAGTAGGAAAACCTTCAACTGTATTCATAGGCTTGTGGATGCTTTGGCATTGTCTCACTTCAGATTGTGAGTTAATAGTTTCGCCACTTTACAAAGTCGAAACTGGGATGAAATATCCAGCATTAGAAGATGCTGTCATCAGAAGGGGGGCATTTCTGCCTAGCTTTGTGAACATCAGTGACTTTATGAGACGAATACGCTTCAGGCGAGACACTGGAAAAACCGTGCCCCTCCCATATCACCACCAAGTAAGAAATCTGAAATGGATGATGACATTCCAGGAACAATTGCCTATGATACTTTTTTGGCAGGTCTGGGCAATGTGGAGTGCTGTCAGAATATGTAGTCTCACAGTCTATTGTTGGAGGTCCTTCCTCTGGCAAGTTACAAGGCTGAAACTAGTTTACTCTTGGCTGCAGTTCAGATCAGATTGAAGGCGATGAGTTACTGTTTTGAAATTATTTTGGATGTTGCAAGTGATTGATCAAGAGTTGTCTTTGGAGGATGACTCAGCCTAAATATTAACAGCCTTGACAAGAAAAAGGATGGGTTCATTCATTCATCTTTATTTTTATGTGTACTGTAAGAAATCAAACCCCAGGCTTCACACCTGCGAGAGAAAAGTTTCTACCACTGAACTTTACACCTAGTCCTCATTACTTACTTATGAATATGCAAAATCATGCATACTCTGATTATAATTATATGTAATAGTTGTGGGGAAGGTACACAAATTGTTGATGGGAATTGTTTTAGATGATGGGGCTTGGGGAAGTCATTCTCTTTCTTCTCTGTTCCTTTCTTTCTACTTTTTAATCATTTCAGTGTGTCTGAAAGTACTTTGTAGTTACAAAAATAAATTCTGTCTTTGAAATAAAGTATACTCAACAAGGTTTGGGAAGGCCTGATAGGAAGTGAGACTTCGCAACAGAAGTTGTTGTTAAGTGCCCTCCCAGGAAAATAGAACATGGGAAAGCAATTTGAAGTTGAGTGTATGGTTCATGGTAGAGTGCTTACCCAGCATGCATGAGGCCTTGGATTCAACCAAAGTACTGGGAAAGGATTGCAAAACAAAAGGAAACTTGACTGTAGCACAGGCCTGCTTTTTGTCCCGTCTGGCTACCTTTACACCTGAAATAACAACATACAAATTGTATTCATTTAAACACTACCTGGCCCATTAGTTCTAGCCTCTTATTGGCTAACTCTCACATCTTGGCTAACCCATATCTAATAATCTGTATGCCACCATGAGGTCGTGGCTTACCATCATGAGTCTAGCCAGTGTCCATCTCAGGAAGGGGAATCAGGGCATCTGCCTGACTCTGCGTTCTTCCTCCCACAATTCTGTTCTGTCTACTCCACCCACCTAAGGGTTGGCCTATCAAAAGGCCAAGGCAGTTTCTTTATTAACCAATGATAGTAACACATAGACAGAAGATCCTCCTATACACTTGACTACAGTTTTAATAGATGAGGGAGGCTTAACTTAAAATGTGTGGTAGAAACAAAGTGTGGTGGCATATGTTTGCAACTCCAGGAGGCAGAGAAGGGGTCATGAGTTCATGGCCAGGTTGCGCTACACACAACAAGTATCCAGTAAAAGCTGAAAATAATAAATCTGGAATATAAGAAACAAATATCCAGATGAAAACCTAAAAGAGCATTTTGTTGTTTTGTTTTGTTTTTTAATACAGGGTTTCCTATAGCACAGTGTGATCTTGAACTCTCTATGTGCCTGAGGATGACCTTTAGATTCTGACCTTCCTGCCTCAATCTTCAGAATGCTGACATAACAGTCAAACACAGTAGCCATCTCATGGATATTTTTCATTGTTGTTTGCTGTCTTGTCTTGTTTGATTTGCAACAAGGTTGTGCCATATAGGACAGACTGGCCTCCAACTCTAGGTTCTGATGCTTCAGCTTTGAATGCTAGGATTACAATGTTGTACCATCAAGTCTGACCTTTTAAAAGTAGTACTTTTACTCTTCATCTCTACTGACTGCCTTCGTAATGATAGAAGGGGATATACACACTATTGGAGGAAAACAGCAATGATATATCTCACCCAGCTATGCATCCTACTAGGTATAATAATGACCCACTCAAAGGCCTGCCCACTGGTACAATAGTGGCCCAAAATGTTATGGAAATAACCAATCCATTTTTTAAAAAAATTTAAGGTCTACTCTTAAGATTAAATCTGTACTTGATACTGTTAATGCAGTCAAGAACATGAGACTAGATAGGTAATGGTCCCTCAGGGAAAAGCTACTCCTATTATTATAGTGAATGAATGTCGATAGAATGACACCTAATAAAATATTGCTGTATTCATAGAGCAGTGGATCACTCAACCCTCATCAGAGAAGCTTCTTTTATAGTAGATAACAATATACACAGACATCCACAGCTGGACAATGTGCAGATAGTTAGAAACTTTGGAGTGTTCAACTCAGGGATCTGTGCAGAAGAGGTAGAGAGATTGTTAGAGCCAAAAGTGGCTCTTACATTTATCACTTTCCAGAGACAACAGGGCAGATGGAAATAAGAACATGTAGAACCTGTTACAGCATGCACAAAGTCGGCCAGACAGAAATCCCAGGACAAAGAAAGGAGGTAGGACAAAGTCCTGCTCTGCCTGAGTGATGGTTATCGTTGCCGTGATGAGACATCACGACCAAGGGCAACCTGCGGAGGAGAGGGTTTATTCGGTTTCCACATCACTGCTCACCACTGAAGGAAGTTACGATGGGAACTCAAGCAGAGCAGGAACCTGGAGGCAGGAACTAATCCAGAAGCAATGGAGAAGTACTACTTATTGGCATGTTCAGCCTGCTTTCTTAGAGAACTGAGGACCCCACCCACAATGGCCTGGGCCCTCCAACATCAGTCACTAATTAAGAAAATGTCCTACATGTTTGGCTACAATTCATTTTATGGAGACATATTTTTCACCTGAGCCTCCCTCCTCTTGGATGACTTTAGCTTGTGTCAAGTTGACATAAAACTAGCCATCACAACTGACTCCTTGTCAGCTTGACATAGAAACGCATCACTCTTAAGCCACAAACTTCCCTTTCTTATTCATTCCCCAAGATCTCACATTAATATCAACATCACAATATGAAATATATTAAAGCTAAAATGTCCCACAGTCTTTATAAATACAAACACTGAAAATTTGCTCTTTTTAAAATATCTAGTCTCTAAAAATCAAAGTCTCCTAAAATTAGAAAATCCCTTAAAAGTTCAAAGTCTAACAACTGTGGGGTCCTGTAAAATAAAAAGTAACACTTTCTTACTTCAGGAAAGAAGAACTGGGATCCAGTCACAATATGAACAAATCAAAACCAAGTTCTGTAAATCACTCAGTATTCAATGTCTGGGATCCACTAATGATCCTCTGGGCTCCTGAAAATAACTTAGATGACCATCCATAGTGCATGAAGTTTGTGTTCTAAACTCAGCTGGCCCCACTTTACAGCTGCTGCTGTCCTCAGTGGTCATCCCATGGTCCTGGTGTCCCCAAAGGCCAGAGTGCTCCGTTGCAAGTGGGCTGCGTTTTCACCAGTGGCCTTTCCTGGGCTCTCTTCATGGTGTCAAGCCTCAACTTCTCTGCACGAGTCCTGGGCCTAGGGCTGCTACTGAGGCAATACCTTGCTGCTACTCACCATGATCCCTTCATGGCTTCAAAACCAACACCATGACAGAGACGCTTACACATGGTAAAGTTTGGCAGCCATCATAAAATTAGCTAGGATACAACCTTTAGACAGGGAACTAATCACAAACGATACCTGATAGGAGAGAGGAAAATCAGTTATCTTCAACAACGTGACACTGAGTATGTCAACTACACTCTAGGGCAGACCTGACACAAATCAGACTCCGTGATTTTAATGGCTTTTTTAAAAAGTATTTATTATTTATTTATTTATTATGTATACAATATTCTGTCTGTGTGTATGTCTGCAGGCCAGAAGAGGGTACCAGACCTCATTATAGATGGTTGTGAGCCACCATGTGGTTGCCGGGAATTGAACTCAGGACCTTTAGAAAAGCAGGCAATGTTCTTAACCACTGAGCCATCTCTCCAGCCCGGCTTTTTTTTATTTTTATTTTTAAGAAAGAAAGAACATAAAGTTGAGTGCAAAAAAAGGTAAGGGAGACCTGGGAGAAAGGGAAAGAATATGATAAAAGTACACTGTGTAATGTTCTCACATAATAAATAAATCCAGTGCTTTTATTAAAATAGAATTGCTATAAGACCCAACTGTACAATGTCAGGGAATATACCCAAAATATTCTATACCCGACTATAAAGATATCTGGACAGCCAGGTTTAGTCACAATAATGATGGAATGCCGTCAGTAGAGACAGCCATCAACTAATGAATGGATACTGAAAACGTGGTTCATATACACAATGGGATTTAGTTTTATTTTGACTATACGTATACGTTACTGATACTTTTATTTATTCTGTTCTATACGGGAGCTCACTTCCATGTTTTATGCATATAAGATTTTTTAACATTTTTTATTGATTTTTACTGAGCTCTACATTTTTCTCTGTTTCCCTCCCTGCCTCTCTCCTTCCCCTTCAATCCTCCCCCAAGGTACTCATGCTCCCAATTTACTCAAAAGATCTTGTCTTTTTTTACGTTCTACTTCCCATGTAGATTAGACCTATGTAAGTCTCTCTTAGTGTCCTAATTGTTGTCTAAGTTCTCTGGGATTATGGTTTGTAGACTGGTTTTCTTTGCTTTGTATTTAAAAAAGACCTATGAGTGAGTACATGTGATAATTGTCTTTCTATGTCTGGGATACCTTATTCAAAATAATGTTTCCTAGCTTCATCCATACTCCTGCAAAATTCAAGCTGTCGTTATTTTTTTCTGCTGTGTAGTACTCCACTGTGTAAATGTACCACATTTTCCTTATCCTTTCTTCGGTCAAGGGGCATCTAGGTTATTTCCAGGTTCTGGCTATGATAAACAAAGCTGCTATGAACATAACTGAGCACATGTCCTTGTGGCACAATTGAGCATCCTTTGGATATATACCCAAAAGTGGTATTGCTGGGTCTTGAGGAAGATTGTTTCCTAATTTTCTGAGAAATTGCCTCACTGACATCCAAAGGGGTTGTAACAGCCTGCATTCCTACCAGCAATGCAGAAGTGTTCCCTTTTTCCCACAACCTCTCCAGCATAAGTTGTCATCAGCGTTTTTGATCTTTGTCATTCTTTCAGGTGTAAGATGGAATCTCAGAGTTGTTTTGATTTGCATTTCTCTGATGACAAAGTGTTAAGTGTCTTTCAGCCATTTTAGATTCCTCTGTTGAGAGTTCTCTGTTTAGGTCTGTACTCCATTTTTTTTTATTGGATTATGTGTTCTTTTGGTGTCCAATTTCTTGAGTTCTTTGTACATTTTGGAGATCAGACCTCTGTCTGATGTGGTGTTAGTGAAGATCTTTTCCCATTCTGTAGACTGTCATTTTGTCTTGTTGACTGTGTCCTTTGCTTTACAGAAGCTTTTCAGTTTCCAGAGGTCCCATTTATTAATTGTTTCTCTCAGTGTCTGTGCTGCTGGGTTATATTTAGGAAGTGGTCTAATGTGTCAATGCACTCAAGTGTACTTGAGTACTTTCTCTTCTATAAGGTTCAGTGTTGCTGGCTTTATGTTGAGATCTTTGATCCATTTGGACTTGAGATTTGTGAATGGTGATAGATTTGGGTCTATTTTCATTCTTCTACATGTTGACATCCAGTTATGCCAGCACCACTTGTTAAACAAGCTTTCTTTTTTCCATCTTACACTTTTTGCTTCTTTGTCAAAAATCAGGTGTTTGAAGATGTGTGGATTGATATCCGGGTCTTCTATTGGGTTTTATTCGTCTTCCTGTCTGTTCTTATGCCAATACCAGACTGTTCTTAGTACTGTAGCTTTGTAGTAGAGTTTGAAATCAGGGATTGTGATACCTCCAGAAGTTCTTTTATTGTACAGGATTGTTTTGGCTATCCTGGGTTTTTTGCTTTTCCATATGAAGTTGAGTACCGTTCTTTCAAGGTCTTTGAAGAATTTTGCTGGGATTTTGATGGGCATTGTGTTGACTCTGTTGAAACTTTATTAGCTATAAAAATTTGAAATTTGCAGCCAGGTGGTGGTGGCACATGCCTTTAATCCCAGCACTCGGGAGACAGAGGCAGGCAGATCTCTGTGAGTTCGAGACCAGCCTGGTCTACAAGAGCTAGTTCCAGGACAGGCTCCAAAGCTACAGAAAATCCCTGTCTAGAAAAAAAAAAATGAAATTTGCAGGAAAATGGATGAAACTAAAAAATATTCTAAGTGAAGTCACCCAGGCACAGAAAGACAAACATTATATATGTTCTATCTCATGGTGGATCCTAACATCAAACTTTTTAATTTGTGTGCTTAATTTTGAGTGTCTCAGAGAGACTAGGAGGCTAAAAAAAGCTCATGATAGGGAAATGAGAAGAAGCCTTAAGAGGAGAAGAGGGGTGTTAGAACACATGTGGTAAGGGAGCAGAAGGAGGAATACAGAGAGTGGGAAGGTTAAGTGGGGGTGAGGGGATCCCAGTGGGGATATGGGAGATTAGAGGAGTTTGGGAACCTCTAGATAGGGGGTGGTAAGGTAAAACTAAGGATGGGTTTGAGTAGGGTTTGGGGACTTAGAGGAGGATGGGGGCTTTAGATGTGGGGGTATAAAACAAAACTAATGATAGACATAAAAGCATGGGTAAACTCAGTATTTTGTAAGTTAATTTTTATTCTTTTTTTTTAATATTTATTTATTTATTATGTATAGAATAGTCTGTCTGTGTCTATGCCTGCAGGCCAGAAGAGGGCACCAGACCCCATTACAGATGGTTGTGAGCCACCATGTGGTTGCTGGGAATTGAACTCAGGACCTTTGGAAGAGCAGGCAATGCTCTTAACCTCTGAGCCATCTCTCCAGCCCCAATTTTTATTCTTAAAAAGGAGATTGAACTGAGGTACTGCACACTGCACTGGTTTGTGACGGTTGTTCCCAGAATCCATGGGTTATAAAGCCAAACTCCCCATTCCAGGTGTAGGATATTTCTTTATGAACTGTTGGTCAGAGAGGCCCTCTATGCTGTTCAATATAGTTCTTGAGGTTCTAGCTAGAGCAATAAGACAACAAAAGAAGATCAAGGGGATACAAATGAAAGAAGAAATTGTCAAACTCTCACTATTTGCTGATGATATAATAATTTATATAAGCAACCCAAAAAAAATCTACCAAGAACTTCTACAACTCATAAACACCTTCAGTAATGTAGCAGGATACAAGATTAACTCAAAAAGTCAGTGGCTCTCCAGTACATAGATGATAAATGGGCTGCTGAGAAAGAAATCAGAGAAACATCACCCTTCACAATAGCTACAAATAGTATAACATATCTTGGAGAAACTCTAACCAAACAACTGGAAGACCTGTATGATAAGAACATTAAATTTTTGAAAAGAGAAATTGAAGAAGATACCAGAAAATGAAAAGATTTCCCATGTTCTTGGATAGGCAGAATTATCATAGTAAAAGTGGCAAACTTAACAAAAGCAATCTACAGATTCAATGCAATGCCCATCAAATCCCAGCAAAATTTTTCACAGACCTCAAAAGAACAATACTCAACCTCATATTGAAAAGCAAAATCCCAGGATACCCAAAACAATCCTGTACAATAGAAGATCTTCTGGAAGCATCACAATCCCTGACTTCAAACTCTACTACAGAGCTACAGTACTGAAAACAGCCTGGTATTGGCATAAAAACAGACAGGAGGACCAACGGAACCAAATAGAAGACCCAGATATCAATCTACTCATCTGAAAACATCCAAATTTTGATAAAAAAGCAAAAAGTATAAAATGGAAAAAAGAAAGAACATTCAACAAATGTTGCTGTCATAGTTGAATATCAACATATAGAAGAGTGAATATAGATCTATATCTATCATCATGCATAAAATTCAAGACCAAATGGATCAACGACCTCAACATATAGCCAACCACACTGAACCTCAAAGAAGAAAAAGTTGGAAGTACACTTGAACACATTGGCACAAGAGACCACTTCCTAAATATAGCTCCAGTATCACAGACACTGAGAGAAACAATTAATAAATGGGACCCCCTGAAACTGAAAGGCTTCTGTAAAACAAAGGACATGGTCAACAAGACAAAATGGCAGCCTACAGAATGGGAAAAGATCTTTCCCAACCCCACATCAGACAGAGGTCTGATTTCCAAAATATAAAACTCAAGAACTCAAGAAATTGGGCATCAAAAAGAAGAAATAATTCGATTAAAAAAAATGGGGTATAGACCCAAACAGATGAATCTAAAATGGCTGAAAGACACTTAAGGAAATGCTCAACATTCTTAGCCATCACAGAAATGCAAATCAAAACAACTCTGTGGTTTTATTCTTACACCTGTAAGAATGGCTAAGATCAAAAACACTGATGACAACTTATGCTGGAGAGGATGTGGGGTAAAGGAACACTCTTCTTTTGCTGGTGGGAGTGCAAACTGATACAGCCCCTTTGGATATCAGTATGAAAATTTCTCAGAAGATTAGGAAACAACCTACCTCAAGACCCAGTAATACCACTTTTGGGTCTATATCCAAAGGATGCTCAGTCATACCACAAAGACATGTACTCAACTATGTTCATAGCAGCATTGTTTGTCATAGCCAGAACAACATAAATGCCCATCGACCGAAAAGTGGATAAGGAAAATGTATTACATTTACACAATGGAGTACTACCTAGCAGAGAAAAATAATGATATCTTAAAATTTGCAGGAAAATGGATGAATCTAGAAAACATCATATTGAGTGAGGTAACCCAGACCCAGAAAGACAATTATCATATGTACTCACTCATAAGTGGCTTTTAGACATACAGCAAAGACCAGTTTACAACTCCAAAACCAGAGAACCTAGACAACAATGAGGACCCTACATGGGAAGTATAAAAAGACAAGATCTCCATGGGGACCATAGGAGAGGGTAGAAGGGAAGGAGAGTGAAGAAAAAGATATAGCTCAATAAAAACAATAAAAAAGAGAAGGTCATGGAGTGTTATAAGCAAAGTGCATTCTATATGTTTATGAAATTGTCAGCGAATAAATAGCCACGATGGAAAGTAAACAAAATTGGTCCTCTTAAAACCGATTTGTTTACTTGTAAAACTATTACAACAAATCCAGCATTAATTTAGCTTCTACCCTGATATTATTAGAATGTTGATTGTTATGCTCTGAGCTTAAAATGTGCTATTTAACCTTTCAAGAAACTAAAGCAGGAAAATCATGGGTTCTAGGCTAGCCTGGACTACATAGGAAATTCTAGCCCGTCCTAGGTTATATTAAAAATTCTAGGATAGCTTGGGCTACTTAGGGAAGACCCCATCTGAAAAATAAAATAATGAACAAATTTTCATATGTCATCAAAATCTAGTTTTGACTTCTCAGTTTCCACAGCCGTAATGTACTCTGGTCAAGTAATGATATCTGAATAAATCTTATAAAAATCCATATTTATCTTCCTGAAATTTCTCCTCTTTAGCTTTTGTCTGTAGTATTATTAAATGCAAAATTTAAAGTCTAATCAATCATTTTACTTGATATTCCTTTCTTTTATCTTTGGGGTGGAAGGGCCAGGGTTTTACTATGTAGCTTAAGCTGGCCTGGAATCCACTAGGTTAGTCCAGGTTAACCACAAACATGCAATCTTCCTGTTCCGCTTGCCAATACGGCAGGACTGCAGTATAAGCCACTGTGCTCAGCCCTTTGAAATGTCTGAAGACAGTTCACAAACATTTAGGACCACACCTTACTTACTCTGAAGATATTTACTGGGTATCTTTGAACATATCGCGTACCAGTCCTGAACCGGGTGTGGGAAACATATAAGCATGATTCAGTCCCCACAGTAGAAAAACTTGTTTGGTTACTGCTGCACTTTGAAAAATTATTTGATGGACTATCATAAGAAATAAGTGTTAAGTTGGGAGTGTAGCCCCTAGCCCCCAGGCCTGAGAGTTCTATTGGTCTGGACTCCAAATCCCAGCATGCCTGGGGGGGGGGGGGAATCAGGACCACTCCCACAGGGTATTTAAGTGAACTCTGAAAAGAGGATCACATGATCTCTTTTCCTTTCTCCTGGTGGTCAAGTTCATGGCCTCCCAGTTCCCCTCAGGGCCACCCCAGAGCACAGGAATCTCATTAAACCTGGGTATTTTTAATTTGCTTGTTGTGAACTCTCAGCTGCCAAGCTCCTGGGACACCCATGCTGGTACCATCTCTCCAGGCTCAAGCGGGCACCTACTCAGGACACTTGGTCTGTCCAGCAGACAGGACCTCCCACCCTCCGGTTTTCCAGGATGCCGCAATGAAGGGCAATGCTCCTCATCCTGGCACACTCATCTTTGGTAATAACAATACTTTCTTCCTAGACACCTGCCTTCTCACCTCCCCCAAGGAACAGATGCCTGATGTCTCCGGGATGTCAGTACATGAGATACCTTTCCAGCCACACCTCTAGCTGAGCGTGGACCCAACACTACCCAGCTCTCCCCCTTCCCTATGTTGCCCTATGCCTGCAGGAAGTAGCCAGATTTGAGTCAACGGCCTTTTTTCCTAGAGAGCCTAAATTGTTGGTCACAATTATCACTTCCCTATATCCAAACAGTCTGGAATGTTACGTTGGGAGCGTAGCTCCCAGCCTCCAGGCCTGAGAGTTGTATTGGTCTGAACTCCAAATCCCAGCATGCCAGGTCCTGACTCGTCCCTGGGGAGGTCAGGACTACTCTCACAGGGTACTTAAGTGAACTCCCAAAAGAGGATCACGTGGTCTCTTTTCCTTCCTTCTGGTTCCCCCTAAGGGCCACCGGAGAGCACAGGAATCTCATTAAACCTGATATTTTTAATTTGGCTTATTGTGATTTGGCTTGATTGGGATTTTTCTGTCGGCAGAGAGCTCGTGTTAGGAAAATTCCTAACAATAAATATATTAATTATTTCATATTTAAAGTGAAATCAATAAAACGCATTGAACTTTGATCATTTACTGTATAGATTTTGGAAACAAAAAGGTTCAGAAAGGGATCCTATCCTGTGGTCTTCCACAAATTACTCAGTTTCCATTTGGAGTCCATTCTGACAAGTTCCAGCTTGCTGGTTTCAGTCTCCTTGAGAGCTGTGACAAAGTTCTGATTAAACCCGTGGGAAAGAGCATTTTGCCCACAAGAGAACACATCATCTATTAAGACACAGGAAATAGAATGGATAGAACGATAAACTGCTGGCTGCAGCAGAAGTCACAGGAGCGATGTGAGCCTGCTCGGGCTTTTTCCCAAGGACAGTACAGGGAGGCGGTTAGCTGACTGTACTGCTCTTTGTTCTGCCTTCTGCCTTTAATCTGTTTAAAAGCAAGTTCTGAGATAAACTCTGGGCTGTTTGGATTGAACAACAGACCTCCCGAATCTATCCTGTGTTTTCTGTCTCCGTTTCTTTCATCTGACATTTCCTTAGCCCTGGTGCCCCACCTCCAGGTACCCTAGCTGACTTTGTTGGAGCAGGCTCCGGCCCTATCCCGAAAGAGGACTATAAGAAAAGCTTTGAAATTACATTGAGCAACAGAATAGTTGATGCTAAGCTATATGGCACGTGTCTTAATTGCTTTTGTGGGGGCAATAGAAGATTACCATGTCTGTCTCTAGGGAGGACAGACATCGGTGGGAGTTGCTTTCCCTATGGAAAGATGAACTCACCTTCAGATGGGCTGCTGATGGAGAGAGCTGCCTGACACCGTGAAGGGAAGGCTGAACTGCTCACACGCTAACAACTCAGAAAGAGAACTGTTGGAAAGCGAGCATTGTGGTTCAGCACTGACAAGTTTCAGAACTCCCTTAACGCTCTGGGGGCTGAGACTGACCCACCGCAAACAGAGGCCATCAAAGGAGAGGGGTCACTGCACTGGGCAGAGGTGGCTCTAGTTCCAACGCCTTTGCTCTGGGCACCTTTAGTTCCTTTTCATCCTGATTGCCTCAGATACAACTTTCAAACTGAGATCATTGTAGGTGTGTGTGTGTGTGTGTGTGTGTGTGTGTGTGTGTGTGTGTAGGGGGGTATCCAGTTAGAGCAGGGACCAGTAGCAGGGAAAGCCTTCAGAGTGGAAGTAGGAGGGGCAGGGGAGGGTTTGGATATGGACAATTTCAGGGACGTAAGCCAGGGTTCTAGGAGGGGAAAGAAGCAAAGATGTCCCCTCACTGCCAGCTGGGAGAATGAATCAGGAGAGATACCCAGAGATAGTGACCTAAAGGAGAAAGACACCGTCTCCATCCCCAACTGTTATTTCAGATATGAACATCTCTCAACACATCACACTGCAAACAGAAACTCAAGCCTCACAATTTTCTGAGAAAATAGATTCACTACAAGATGTTTCATGCCTGATAGTCTAGTCCTCAGAGGCAGGACGGAACAACAGGGATAGGCCAGCATGTCTTATGCAAAGACCTTGTCTCTATATAGTAAGACCGGGCCGGGCGGTGGTGGCGCACGCCTTTAAATCTAGCACTCGGGAGGCAGAGGCAGGCGGATCTCTGTGAGTTCGAGACCAGCCTGGTCTACAGAGCTAGTTCCAGGACAGGCTCCAAAGCCACAGAGAAACCCTGTCTCGGAAAAAAAAAAAAAAAAAAAAAAAAAAAAAAAAGACTAAACCCAGGTACTACTACAACACATGGCCTATGCCTTAAATTTCCCTTCTCAGGCATGAAGAAAACTGTGTAAAATCTGTTTTTTTTTTAAAAATTCAATACCTTGGGCCTGTAATAAACTCAGTTTGAAAACTGCGTTTGAGATGAGGCTGAAAAGGGACACCTGTGGGAACCCAGCACAGGTGTAGGAGAGGCTCTTCACAGTATTTATGGAGTACGTGCAGCAAAGCGATGCCAACACGCTCGTCACCAGTTCTCCTCAGACAGCCCGCGGCTCACGTGAGCCTGTCTAGACAATGCCCATCATAAGGCTCCAGCATGGAGCAGCTTTGCCACAGATTTCCTGACATTATTTTTTACTAAAGTAGATACCTCTGAGAAAACCACAACCACAGAGCCTCAAATACTGTGTTTCTTTTGATTTATGTTCCCATTTCTTAGCTGCTGAATGAATTCTGCCAGTATGGACAGCCGCCTGTCTCCACACGCCCTCCTTGAGGCACAGAACACCCAGGTTTCTTTTGAAGCAAGACCACAGAGTTCATCTTTTTCCCTCTGGGGTTATTACTTGTTCAAACAGATGTATAAACGTTCATTGCAAAGGTTCACTTGTTCCTTTGGTGTTTCTTTTCTGAATACTACACCCAGGGTTTCCCATGTTCCTTAGCAAGACAGAAGAAAGCTAAAATTGAACAATAGCAATAATCTAGAAATAGAAGTAACCTTTCACTTACTAAAAATCTGAACATGTGGATCAGATTTTCTTTACCACCACAAGTGTGACAGAGCATGTTACCAAAGTGTCACACACACTCCTTAGACAAATATGGGTGTCACACTCATATGAAGGGACTCTTTGTGTATACCTTTCTCTCTCCTCCCATGTAGTCCCCGCCTTGCACACTGACCTTAATGTCCCTGGATGTCAATGAAAATCAAACATGCTCTTGCAAGCAAGGCTTAAAATGAACCAGTTCATCTGATCCATCCTGGCTTCTTAATTACTATGAGTTCATTTTAATAGGTTACTGTTCTTGTTTAATCCAGCAGATTCTGGCAGAAATATTTTAACAAAACTGATTGCAACACATCCTGCAATTAACATTTACTGTTTTATATGTGCCCAGAATGGGATGGCAGACCCCTAGTTGGGCTTTACCCGCTGCGTTTACTCACAACTGTGCCCACTCATTAACTTCCCACAAGCCACAGACTCACTCGCCACAGATTTTAGAAATGCTAGAGCCTGTGCACCTGACTCTGTTCCTAGCATCAGAAGTAGACTGAGAAAGCAAAGACTGGGGAGAGCAGGCTTTTCCTTTTATGAGCATCTAGTGATTTCCCATTTCATATATTATTCAAAACTCTACCCCTTCATTACTCTACTTCCTTTATTAATAAGGAAACTGAGATTAGTGAAGGAAATGGACCGTCCAAGAAAGCGTACAGGAAAAAGTAGTGAAGTATTTGATGCATTGAGAAATCATTTGTAGTAAGAGGGGCGGCCGGGCTGTGTCCCCTTCACCCAGCCACCCGCATGGCTTAGCTTAAGCCCCGAAATAACAACACACAAACCATATTAATCTAAACACTGCCGGCCCATCAGTTCCAGCCTCTTATTGGCTAGCTCTTGCACCTGGACTAGCCCATTTCTGATAATCTGTGTAGCACCCCATGGTGTGCTTACCAGGGAGATTCTAGCCTGCGTCTCTCTGCAATGGGAACATCATGGTGACTCCTGACTCAGCTTCCTTCTCCCACAATCCTCTTCTGTCTACTCCGCCTACCTAATTTTCTGTCCTATGAGGGCCCAGGCAGTTTCTTTATTTAGCCAATGAAAGCAACAGATAAGATACAAGACCCACCTCCATCATTCTGTGGATCATCCGTACATCCCATACTCCCTCGGCACCTGGGGTACGCCTCGGTACAGAGGCAGAGATGTCCTCTCATTTCCTTCTCTGTGAAGACAATTCCAGCCCTGGCAGCGAACACGCGAGAATCACCTAAGAGCTTTTCGAAACCATGAGCGACTGTTCCCCATCATGGCTATTGAGTCAGACTCAGAAAACAAAGTCTGAGCATGAGAACTTTCCTAGACGGTCCACAGGATTCTCTAGAACATCTAGGGAAATTCTCCCTCACTAAACTGCGCCGGAGTCAAGTGCTCTCCTTCACGGGGGTGTTAGAAAAAATGAAGTATTGTTGGATGGCTTAACAACAAAGTGGATGGATTTTGCGTTAAGTCAGATACAATCTCCTGGTCCTCATCTTGATGGAGAGAGGAGATAAAACCTCTGCACCCTCCTTACACACACACACACACACACACACACACACACACACACACCCCGCCTACCACCAAGGAAGAATTCTGGCCAACCGATGACCTTCTGACCTCAGTAGGCTTTTGTTGTTGTTGGGTTCTTTTGTCTTGTATTGATTTTGGGTTTTGTTTGCTTGTTTGTTTTTGTTTTGTTTGAGTTTCCAGCTTGATGACTTAACCCCGCAGAGTTTAATCTTATACATCCATAGTCTGTGAATGAAATCCTCTCCAGCTTCCCGGCTTCTACACACATACCACGCTGCTGGTCGGTTTGATACAGAGAACTCTAAATAACAGAAATGTTACAAAGATGACCAAATACACTGAAGAAAGACCTGATGGCACAGCTAAAGAATCCAGTCTTCACCTAAATGGGACTGTGGAAGCTTCCAGATAAACCAGGGGCCTCCCTTCAGAACACAGGCTTACCCTTGGGCCCACACCCCATCCCTCGGCTCCCAGAAGCAGCAGCAGCAGGAGCAGCAGCAGCAGCAGCAGCAGCAGCAGCGTGTGGTGAGAGCTCCTCCTATTGTCCAGTTCTCTTTCATCTGGTGACCCCGCCCCCACCCCAGCAGCAGCTGTTGAGGAACATGTGTCTGTTTGTAACTGGAAATATGCCCAGGTATGGTGACCTCATTGTTATAACAAGAACCACCAATTTTCCTGGAATGAAGACAAGAAAAGATGAAACAACGCTCTGAGAACTGAAGCTGCAGATTCCCGACCCTTGGCAAAGGCGTCCTCGTGTTCTGAAATTTTACTAGATTTTGGATCCATCTCCTTTTGATGTAATAACCATAAAAAAAATGCCTGGGGTTTCAAAGGTAACACACGTTAGACTTAAGGATGAAAACAGGAGAATGGAGAGATGGTTCAGTGGCCAAGAGCTATTACTGCTGTTGCAGAGGACCAGGGTTTGGTTCCCAGCATCCGCGTGGTGGCTCACAACTGCCTGTGGCTCCAGTTCACGCCCCAGGGACTCCTGCATACGAATGGCAAATATTGACTGACGCAGACACTTGTTCATGCAGATCCACATGTAAAGAAATGAATGAGTAATTCTTTAAAGTCGATGGAAGGCGGGGAAAGGGTAATAGGATACTTAGGATATGGAAGCAGTGAGAAGAATATCTGGGGGACTCAAGGGAATGGGCTCCAGAGTGGGAGAAAACAGTGAGAAAAAGGAAAAAAATGAAAATAAAATGTAATGATGAGTGTATATAAAAATACTGTAATGAAACCCATTACTTTGTAAGGTAATCCAAAAGGTCAGTAAAATAAAATCTATATAAATAAAATAGTAATAATAATAAAAGATTAAAATAAAAAAGGCACCAAGACACTGAGCATGATGACCTATACCTCTAAGCCTAGTACAAGAGGCCAACCAGGAAGATTGTATACTAGATAGTCTATTTCTAAAAAGATTTCAAAGAGGAGGGAGGAGGAGGAGCTACAGTTATAACCTACAGTCTTAAGTTGGTTTTCAGACTCTGCTCATGCAGCTGGGACTGACTGAGACCGGCCGAGCAATTGTTCAGATGTCGCCTGAGGACAGAAAAGATGGTGTCCGCCAGTTTGTTTCGGAAGTGGCTTTGCAAAGGCGCGCGTTTATTACGGCTCTGTAGCGCTCCCACTTGTGCGAACTGTCTCTGGTTCAGAGGAGTCCTGCTTCGCTCCCTAACTCGTCTGCCCTTCTGTGGGTCCTCCCCATTCTGTTCCTTCTCAGGCTGGGGCTCCACTTCCATCATGCGCTCCGCATTCATTCAGTAGGTGCGTGTTCAGTCCCCTCCTAAGCACCGCACTGTGGTGGGTGTTGGGTGTGCAACCTAATCTTGTTATCATCTGATGATGCCCGAAGTACTCCAGCACAGCGAATAAGAGAGACATTCCAGAAACTACTGACCCAGGACTGCGCTGGCCTGGCCAACACCCTGCGAACCCTCTGTGTTGCTGCAGATTTCTAGAAACCTCAGGGAGGTAGTGTAATACCACAGAAAAGAATGCACTTCCGAGTTCTAAAAGCAGGCACATGTGGGCTGACCCTTGGCCATGCCCTGCGTGACCCACATGTGTGCATGCGTGCTTACCTCCATGTGCAACTCAACTAAAACCCTTGTGCACATGTGTGGGTCGCCTGCCACTGCGTCATCAGCAAGTGACGTCGTCACGCCAACCCCTTGGGCGCATGCGCTAGGCAGCCTTTAAGAGCTGGACGTACCAGCTTTACTCTCTCTCGGTACACCATTCCCAGGCCTGTGTGCACTTTCCCCTCTAATAAACTCCTAAGTGGGTTTTTCGCGTCTCGTGTTTTCTTCTCATTCACATCAGATCATTTCAGGTACCACTTTCATGAGTCTAAATTTTTTTAAATATTCTTATTCATTCTTAAGGATTTCATGCAATTTATCTTGATCATGTACGCCCCTCACTTTCTTCTTAACTCCTCCCAGATCCACCAGATCTTCACACCTCCCCAACCTTATGTCCTTGTTTTTATAGCCCATCATCTCCAATTGTGCTGCTCATGTACTCTGGGGGTGGGGGTGGGACCATCCACTGCCACGCGATCAACTTACCAGGAACCACATCCACAAGGACTCAGGAGCCACAGGCTGTTGATAGCTCTTCAGCTGGGGTGGGGGCTCATGAACTGCTTTCTACTCAATGCTAGAATGTGGATGGGCTGCTTCTTTTGCAGGTCTTACAGAGACAAGTTCTGAGCTTGTGAGGACAGCCGTCTTCACATCAGAAAACGCTGTTTCCCTCCAGCCCTCCCTCACCTCAGGTCTTACAGTCTTCCCGCCCCTTCTTCTGACACAGTCCCTCGGTACTGGAAAGAAGGTATGATGTAGGTGTCCCTCTTGTGGCTGAGCCGTGACAGAGTCGTGACAGAATATTTCCACAGAAGATCCGCAATGTGAGCTAGTTCAGAGCTCTACTCCTTCCTCGCTTCCCCCTTTCTCCTCTTTCCCGCCTAACAAGTACATTTGAATTCCACACGCGCGCACGGGCAGGACATGAGTGAAATCAGAGTGTATGTGCTCCTCCAACTGGCTGTACAGTAAAGGGATAAGAACCACACAAACCCATAACATCTCCAACTTCAGCCAGCATAATGAAGGAAAGACACACACAGAGAGGATGAGGGGCACACAGTCTGCAGATCCCAGGAAGGCACCAAACACAAGGACCTTCACTCCATTTACAGGAAACTAAGTAGTTGTTCAATCAGTCTCAGCCAGTATTAGAAACAGTGTGATTCTCCTCAAGACATTTCATCCACTGTAGTCTGCTGATCTCCCTGAGGGCGGCTGGTTTTCTGACCTCTGTGGTCTGACTACTTAGTGGTTATGAAGTGGACTTCCCTTTCTGCAGGATAGGCCACAGAGGAGCTGTAAAAGGAACAAATAATTCTTCTAAGCAGCCATTCAGGCTGCTGCTATCCGGCTAGGCTGTGAGTTTGTCTTAACGGCTGCAGAGGAGGCTCCCAGGCTCAGTAGAGAGCACGAATACTCATCCCAAGTCCCATTCCAGAGAATCGGGTCCACCTGAGGTTTGGAATGCTCTCAGGTGACTTCACGGCACCTCTGAGGCCCTCAGGCAGGAATGATCCGGGAAAGATTGCTCGGCTTTCTCACCTGACTCAGCCCCACAGCTTTGATGTGTGGAGCTGCATTGCCTTTTTTTTTTTTTTTAAGGTTGTACACTTTGCCAATTGGATTTTGTGGAGAGTTGTCCTTGTCCTAGCTTTCTCTGAGTGGTCATCTGCACCAAGTGTATGTTATTTCTCATGACTGGCTACGTGTATTTCAAGGATTAAAACTTAGAAATATGCTGAGGTAAGATGCGGGGTGTGTAAAGAAACACTGGGTTTGGAGTCACCCGGAAGCCTAAACCTCTCAGCTCAGTTTGGGGGAGCTGTAGAAGAAGCACGAGAAGCTCAACAGAGAGAGAACAAAACAAAGGTGTGTATGGTTACAATGACTATGAATTTGGGACTATAATGTTGGAATCTTAAGATTCTATCAAATTCAACCTTGATAAGATGCATCTGTGACCCACGGTCCTCAGTGGGGTGATCAAAACTTGAGAATCCTAAAGCCATTATCATTTCATGAAGTACAAAAGAAAAGGCCACTACCTTAGAAACACACACTCACAGCAAAAAATTAGCATTTCTAATTATATAAAGCACAGAGTTGATCTGAGAGAGACATGAATGTGATGGTCTGAAAAGCTGTGTGGAACAGGGGTCAGGCTAGGCCGAGGCAAGCAGGCAGAATTCTGTGCCTTAGAGAGAAGAACACAGGAAGGGAGGGGGTATCAAGAAGAGGGAGGGTGGAGAAAGAGCGTGAAGAAATTGGTGTGGAGTTGGCAGTGAGCAGGGGAGTTTAGGAAACAGCGAGGACGCTGGCCAGCTGGAGCTGGCGTCCTGGGAGAGCGTGCTGGGTTGAGACAGTGGGCTCCAGTCGTCATCCTGATCAGCTAGGGTTCCAGCTATCCACTCCCACAAGACAATGCACTATCTTCTCAGACTAGGAAATGTTGAAATTGCAGGTGAGGAGGTGTGTTTTCATTTCTAGAAGTGGGAAGACACTGGGTTCCTGAGCCGAGCATTGAAGAGGTGCCCTGTATGAAGCGCTACTCTGTGAAAGACAAGATGGAGGCAAAGGGGGCTGGGTAGAGTTAGGGAAAGATGGACACTCGGGGGCCAGGTAGAATTAGGGAAAGATGGAGGCACAGGGGCTGGGTAGAGTTGGGGAAAGATGGAGGCACAGGGGCTGGGTAGAGTTGGGGAAAGATGGAGGCACAGGGGCTGGGTAGAGTTGGGGAAAGAGGGACGCTCAGGGGCTGGGTAGAGTTAAAGAAAGATGGAGGCACAGGGGCTGGGTAGAGTTGGGGAAAGATGGAGGCACAGGAGACTGGGTAGAGTTTCACAACAACTTACTTGACGCTTAGGAGAAGCCCAATGCCTGATGACTGTGCAGAGGGCAATGATGAGCTATATTTGTGAAAGCAGCATTTTGAAATAAGGATCTGCAGGAATTTGTCATTGTTTATTATGTAGGTGGCAAAGAAGAAAAAGATGAGTCAAAATTATTCCTAAGTTAAGCCTGGGAGAGAAACATGGGAGATGCTCGGGTCTTGGGGCCCATGTTGCAGCATGAACATAATAAATAGCAATTCTAGAAGTTGTCTGCATGGAAGGATCTAGATGCAGTCATCCGTGCATTCGCCTGTGTCAGAGGGAGTTTTGCTACATATGCTTATATCTAGTAGGACCAGTATTTTCTCACAAAAAGAAACCTATGACAAAACGCACTCCATATTATAGTTCAGTGGGGAGAATACCAGGTCTGGATGGAGAATTACAAGTTATAGACTGACCTCCTATGATTTTACATATTAGTTTGCTACAGCTCTAAAACACACAGCAGCTAGCTTAACCACCACAAGACATTTCTTCCTCACTGTACTGGAGGCCAGAAGTTCAGAGTCAATTTTGGTTTCTCCTGAGATGCATTTCCTTGGCCTGTAGGTAACATTTTCTCACTGAGTCCTTGATTCGTCAGGTGGTACATCCCTAGGGTCCTTCCCTCCTCTCCCTAGGGTCCTTCCCTCCTCTCCCTAGCGTCCTCCCCTCCACTTATGACACTGTCACACTGGATTAAGACCCATGGAATGAGCATATTTACCTCTTTAATGGCCCATCATACTCTGAGGCCCAGAGCACGGGAATTTAACCTGTGAGTGTTGGAGAAGCATGATTCACTTCATAACAGTCACTATGTCCTCTAATTGTTCTCTTGGACATAACAAACATTTGGAAATCAGAAAGTTGAGTTAAAACATTGCTAGGAGGCCTAGCAAGATAGCTCAGCCTATAAAGGCTTATGCCACTGAGCACAGCTGACCAAAGCTCAATTCTAGGAACCTTTGTGGGGAAAGGGGAAAAGCTACTCCTGCAAGTTGCCCTCTGGCCTCTGCATGCATGTATGTACACACACATGGACACACATACCCACATGCAAGCTAAGAAAATAAATGCAATTTAAACATTTAAATGCTATTGAAAGGTGGTTTTTATGTTAAAGGAAATTTCTTCCAAAAAAAGGAAAGGGAACTAATTTATCATGGACAGTCCCAGTAAATGCATAGTTGAAAACACATTATGCAACTAAATAACCTATTTTTTTGGTTCCACGGTTATCATTAATAGCTAAGAAGGAGGGAGAAGGACATTTCCTCTCACCATCTTTAAAGTTGCTGCTTGCACTGTGGCACCTGGGTACTGCCATTGCAAACATCCATTTCACCCATGTATTTATATTCGCATGCCTTAATTCATAGGGCACCCCATGCCCTGCACTGTGCTCCATCCTCAACATAGCAGGAATAAGGCAACAAGTGCCCCATGACATCACTTTTGTAATCCAGTTTGGAGCCCAGACAAAGAAACACACCATCACAGTAATATGTGACAAAGGCAAGATAAAGTGTGGCTTATGGTGCCAAGGAAGGCCAGCACAGCAGCTCTTGCCTAATCTCTGGGGCTTACCGAAGGGTTCCACGAGAAAACGGCATTTCGGTAGCCACCCAGAGAATGAGGCAAGCACATTCCAGTCAGAAAGTGACCATAGCAGCTCCAGGTGTGAGAGAACGAGCCAGGTCCTTTAAGGCAGCTGGAAGAAGTTCAGTCTGCAAGGGAGCGTTGTACAAGGTCTTCAGACGGATAAGAGGGCCAGTGTAGGATGTGCTTTAGAGCGTCCATGATGTCCTCAGGCACGGGAGCTGAGGACAAGACAGACTTTGGTCAGACTTGCTTCAGCACTTTTACTGGGGCTACTGTGTGCAGATACAGGGGGATGTGAAGGAAGACACTTGCCAGCTTGTTGGAGGAGTTAGACAGTACTGTGGGAAGCAGGGTCACACAGTGAGGAATAATAAACAGGGTGGCTTCTAGTGCCTCCTTCAGACTCCCCAAAGCACGGCAAAGCTTTCCATTGTATTTTGTTCACTGATGTGTCCTAAATGCCCTGAGCATTGCCTGGCACATATACAAGACCAATAGACATGAATTAGATAGATACCCACTTGTTTTTAGGTATCCATCTTAGGGAAGGGATAGATAAGAGGGGGGGAGGGGGACAGAGAGAGAGAGAGAGAGAGAGAGAGAGAGAGAGAGAAACTTATTGTGGTAGAGTACTATACAGTCCAGGCTGCTCTCCAACTCACTTTATAGCTGAAGATGGCCTTGAACTCTTGGCCTTCCTGCCTCCACCACCACTCCTGATTTAGAAACACATTTCCCCCAAATGTTTTTAACTCATGACTTATTGAATCTCCAGATGTGGGACTCAGGGTATGTGCTGTACACGTAAGCCAGATTTAAGCTCAGGAAACTCAGATGCTCATGGTCCTGTTTCCTGAGATAGGGAACAAGAGGGAGCAAGGCCCTAACTGCTATATTTCACGTACTTCATTGCTCCAGGGAAATGTAAAGTCGTTGGCCAGAACACCTCATCAGCAATTTCTGGTTTAGGGTTCTGTGCAGATTTAGCATAATTTTCACGTGACCCATATAATGTTCAGTGTGATCATGATCATGGTTGGGACTACATAAGGCCAGCAGCATGTCAATGGAAGGGGCTGGGATATAGCGGCAGATCCTAAAGTGCCCCCCCCCGTGTGTGTGTGAGACTCAAAAATGACTTTATGTCACTTAGTCTGACCTCATATTCATAACCCTTGGACCTCCACCTCCGAAGGGCTACACATGTATGCCATCACGTCTGGCATTGTCAATATTTTTTAGAATCAACTTGATTTAACTGAAACAACATCATATTCTATGTTTAAGATACAGCTATTCTGTTACTCTTGACCTTAAGGCAGATTTTAAGCAGGATTTTGTGTGTGCCCACAAGTGTGCTTTAGTAGGGTTTCTAGTACTGTGCTGAGGCATCGTGACAAAAAAAGTAAGCAGGGATGGGGGAAAAGGTTTATTTGGCTTCTACATTGCTGTTCATCTCTGAAGGAAGCAGGACAGGAACTCAAGCAGGACAGGATACTGGAGGTAGAAACTGAAGCAGTGGCCATGGAGGGGTGCTGCTTACTGACTTGATCCCCATGACTTGCTCAGCCTACCTTCTTCTAGAACCCAGGACCATCAGCTGAGGGATGGGACCACTCACAATGATCTGGGCCCTCCCCATCAGTCACTGATTAAGAAAATGCCTTACAGCCGGATTTTACAGAGGCATTTTACTAACTGGAGTTCCCTCCTTTCAGATAACTCCAGTTTGTGTGTCAAGTTGACTAAGACTGGCCAGCACAGTGTGTTTAATTGTATGGGAATAGACATACCTGTATTGGGGCCATAGGATGTTTGTGGGTGTCATTCTCCAGGCATGGTCTACCTTGTTTTACAGACAAGGTTTCTCCTTGAACTGGTTTTCCAAGTACGCTACGCTGGCTGCCCAGCAAGCCACAGGGATCTGTCTCCACTCTCCCAGTGCCAGGATTACAAGCATATGCCAGCACACCCAAGGATTTAGTGTGAGTTCTAAGGATTCAATCAGGTCCTCACGCTTGCCAACAGCCCTTTACCAAATGAGTCATCTCCTTCCCCAAGTCACAGTTCCATGGGAAATTTAAAAAATAGAACAATGAGAAAATAATAATGAAGTGACCAACGAGCCAGATGATGCATTCCCTCTCTCTCTCCCTCTCTCTCTCTCCCTCTCCCTCCCTCTCTCTCTCTCTCTCTCTCTCTCTCTCTCCCTCTCTCTCTCTCTCCCTCTCTCTCTCTCTCCCTCTCTCTCTTTCTCTCTCCCTCCCTTCCTCCCCCCCCCTCTCTCCCTAGTAAGTTTGAATTGTGGGGATGGAGATATCACCATGAGTGTGTGTGTGGGGCTGTGTACTTATTTAAATGTTATTTAGCACTGCGGTTAACAAGTTTCCTTCCTCTCTCATGCTAACCGAGTAGAGCTGAACAGAAAGTGTGGCGATGCTTTGTCTTGTTCTCTTTACTGCCTCTCACAAAACCAAGAGAGAAGAAATCATCTTGATTTTCCAGAACAATTAGACTTAATAAAAGCATAAACTCTTAGAATTAAAAAAAATTTTAACTTTCGTCTTCAGAGCCGAGTACTCCTGACCCCTCAGCGCCTGGTAATTGAGCCTTCTTTCCTCACCTTTGCTCACGTGTTCCTATGATAGAACTACTGCCTCTAATTTACATACCCACTCCGTGTTGATCACGTGATTTCAAGCAAAGGAAATTCACTCCTTTCTTAGATACCTCTCATAAGGTTAGGAGATTCAGCATTCTGGGACAGTCCTCTTTCTACCTATTTTCCCTAAGTCTCCGTTTACATCGGTGTGCTCCTCCGATATGGACAAGATAAAACCAGTGTCTTCCAAGTATTTTAAGACAGCCAGTGCGTAGGCTTCAAGTATCAAGGCTCTTGACTTGTGTTCCCAGATGGAAGGAAATTAAGACTCAAACCTCCTTCGTAGCGTTTGGTTTCTCCACCACTCTGCTCCCTGTCTTGAAGTGAAGCCCTGAATTAAACAGATCCCCTGACAGAAGTTGAATAAACATTGTAGCACAGCGCGCTGCTTAGGAAAGTTGGGTTAATGTTCCGGAGGACAGTTGTTCAAGCGGGGGTGCAGTCAGACCAACAGTGCTGTTGAATGAGCACTGCTCAAGCAGCGATGCAGTCAGACTTGTGATGATGTCGAACAGTGCTCAAGCAGCGATGCAGTTAGAGCCTGCTGAAAAGAGCCAGAAGCTTTAAACCATGGGGGGGCTGGGAAGATGGACTTTTGTCTCTTTTGCGTTAAGTATGTCAATTTAAAAAATAAGATTATAATTTTTCATTTTGTTTTCGATAGGAAGTCTCTTTTTTAATCTGCAGAAAGATAGAAAATGAAGCATTTATTGTAAGAAGAAAGTCGTGTTGTTCAACTTCATCTTAAAATCCTTATTAGACTGGAACAGACGAGCACACCCTGGCACTCATGGCCTTGGGCCTCCCTGGGCAGGAGATCCGTGGAGGCCGAGGTCAGCACACTGGCAAGAGGAGTCCGAGAAGCCAGTTAGGTCAGGAGCCACTGGAGCACAGTAGGATAAGATTGCTCAAGCTTCCCTCTGGGCCAAATGGATATGAGAATTGCACCAGCGGTGTCCTTGGCTAATAGAGAACTGGCTTCTATGATGGGCTCCTTTTTATGCTGCCGTGGTACTGGAAGGAGGAGAAATGCTATGCTCCCCCAGAAAGGGGGAAAGGGCCACAAAGTTACAGGAGGGCACACGCTCCCCTCACAACCCGGGAGGAGCACAAGCAGTGGGAGTCTTGGACATACCTAAGACGCCACAGAGACTGGAGTCAAGAGTTCTGCCAAGTCACCCTGTGGTAACTTGAGGGTCTGTGTTGTTGGCCATTCTGGGAAGGTGACAACAGATTGGAAATTAACTGCACTGTAAGATACAGCCCCCCCCCCCCCCACACACACAGAAGCTTTTGTTTGCAAGTGCCATTCTGAGCTGGGCCTGCCTTCTCTATCTCCCCTGTAGTTAACCTGTGCCATGAGCCTGCTCAGAATGAAGTCAGCAATGGCCTTGGTGATCACGTGGCCAAGGTACTTGAAGCAGGTATTAGAAAAGTACCCCAAATGGCAGAGCCTGGATAGCAGGAGGACGTGTTTCTGCTGTCCTAACAATTTTATTGACCCCAAACCTGCAACATTCACTCAACAAAATGCCTATTAACTTGAGAAGACTCTTCTACCTTAGAAGGCAAGTGAGCAACTATATCTTGTTTCTTAACCATTCTGATTTGGATTCTTACCCACAAATACTGTCCTTTGCAAGCTCTCTCCCTTTCTCTCTCTCTCTCTCTCTCTCTCTCTCTCTCTCTCTCTCAAAGAGATAAAAAGAGAGAGAGAGAGAGAGATAGGGTTGTTTCTCTGTGTTGCTTTGGGGCCTGTCCTGGAACTAGCTCTTGTAGACCAGGCTGGCCTCAAACTCACAGAGATCCACCTGCCTCTGCCTCCCAAGTGCTGGGATTAAATTCATGTGCCACCACCACTCAGCTGATCTTTTTTAATTTTAAAACATACTTTATTTTATATATAGCAATACAATTTACATAACCAATAATACCATGATAGAGTGATTTGATATAGTATTAGATGGAAGGAAAGTGGGTGTTTTTCAGATACAAACTCCTTTCACCAAGAAGAAATTGTAAGAACATTTTTTCTAAGTGGGTCGCTATGATACATATATTCAATGACTAGCCACATCTGATTTCTATTATGCTAATGGTCAGCAGAATTAAAAGGCAAACCTCAGGAGTAGCACGGGTTAGATTCTTTGGAAATGCAAAGATTTTTGCTACTGCAATACACAGAAAGTTTAATCATGTGTCAACCATAGGGGGGAAAATACTGAAAAACTGAAACTAGATAAAAGTTAACCTTATTAAATATCTCTTTGAACACTTAGCAATTCTTCCCTAGAAAGGCAGTTTGCTGGTATGTTTGATGTTCTGTGCCCCTGGAGAAGGTTTCCTGAGCAAGGAAATTTGTTTTCCTTATGCATCTAGGCCCCACATCCCTTCCTTGGCCGAGATAACATGGTGTCTGGTTGAACAGAGACCAAGGGAAC